>MNCI01005473.1:461288-480261 GCA_015680685.1 Gnetum montanum | reverse complement strand
GTGACCTTGGAGCTTATATAGTTATCCTCAGGCATACTTTCCAAGGTTCACCCTTGTTTCATTGCTAAGCCCATCTCTAATGTGGAGTATTTGTTCTTTCTTGGAGAACATATGACTTGGACATTTATTTAGTAGGGCATAGTATCTATCTAAGGCCATTCCCAAGGGTTCTTGTTGTTCTTGTTTCCATCTTTGGATTTGTCTCCTCAAGGTGGACACTTGTGCATATGTCTGGTATCTTTTAGTGAAAAGTTCTAGCATGGTTGACCATCTTCTAATCGAATTTGGTTCCAATGATCTATACCACACTCTGGCTTTATCGATTAGTGTCCTAGGAAAGAGCTTAAGCTTTTGCCAGTTACTATCCACATTGTTGAGCACACAAGCATCATGACAGGCTTGTAAATGATGTTGCAAATTTGAATCATAGCCTCCTGCAAATTTTGGAATATTATTCAGGTCAAGCTTAGGTAGTTGATTCTTCTTGCGATGCCTGTGAGATATCTTAATAGCCTCGGTGATGTGCATTAGGCTTTTAGGGACTAATAGGGGTTTATTATCATCTTCAGATACATGGTGATTGAAATCTCTATTTGATCGATGATTATGATGGTACTTGTATTCATGTTGTTGACCTTGAGTGTATCCATGGGTTTGATTTTTGCTTTTACCCTAACCCTTTCATGGAGCTCTATCTTTATTCCTATGTTTATCTTTGTTAGAACTAGACATTGAAGTTGAGGGGGAAGATGAAAAGAAGGAACCGGTAGGATAGCCATGGCTTCTATAATGTTCCTCATGGTCCATTGGTTTATCATTTCTAAGTATCAAGGAGGTCTTAGGCCTTGAGTCCTCCCCTAGTTTAGGACTAATGTAATCTCCTTCAATATTGTCTACCTCAAGTGAATGTAGTCTTTGAGTGTTGTTAGGGTGACCATGGTCATGAAAAACCCCTTCATAAGATGGATCACTCCAATCTTTTTCATTATATAATTCGTTAGTTCTCTAATGAATAGTTGCACTACGTGGTTCATAATCATTTCCACGTGAGTGAGACATAGTTATTGATTCGTGGTGTGTGTTTGAATACTTTTTGATAGATATATCGTTAATACCCATTTACAGCAATCTTATATAATACAACTAATCTAGATAACTAGCACAGTCCCCGACAATGATGCCAATGATGAGCGGCGAGGTACGTCTATGCACAACCATACAAATATGAGCATGTACACATGATCTGGTTGAACTCCATGGATGGACTAGTTGTAACACCTAGACAGTTATACATTGATTGTAGTTTGCTATCTTCCCACTTGGGCTAGTAGTAGCTTTATCACATATGGTTTAGTCCAGAGTGAGACATAAGATTTTTATTATTTTTTGTTTTATTAATTTGATCACCTAAAACAAGAATAAAAGTGAGAGTAATTAAGTGCTAAGTAAACTATTGCCTAATCAAGCCTAACACAAGTAACCATCCCCACTTTTTGGACACGTCTTCAACTTCGAGTAACACTGCTAGGTTAAACGCTAATCGTTTCTAAGCTACCAAGTGTCACACGTATGTTCAAAGGGGTTGTGCTTGTGTATTCTAATGAGTTACTTAATTAATCAAAATTAATTGTTGCATGAATAATGCTAATGTAAATTGCATGAAATCACAATATATAAATGCATAATAAAGAAAGTCTCAAGTGCTGCAAGGATGAATCAAAGAGTTTGTCTTTATTGCCAACACAATGGTGTGTTCAGGTACTTCAATGCTTGAATAAAGATCCATTCACACTTAGGCCTCCTGCTATAGGCACTTGAAAAATATTCCAGCTCTCAAATGAACAAACTACAAGAGTTTTGCTACTTGACTACCAAAAACTACCTTTAATTGTGTGCCCAAGGGTTGTATTTATAGACCCAAGAGTAAACCTGCAATATCGAATGTATGATATCGCATCTTAGGCTGGGATATCACATACCCAATATCGTGTACCCAATATCGTGGCCACCTCGATATTAGAGTGATAAAAAAAATGATTTATCACCTTTTAATGAAATTTGGATTTGGTTGTAGTCACTATATGCATCCAAAACACTATAGTAATGGCATCTTGCAATTGTATCTAGTACTTGGTTCACAAATGACAATGAAAAATGATCTTTGAATGTGGCCATATTAAACAACTTGAAGTCTATATAGACCCTCCATTGTTCTAATTTCTTTGGCACAATAACGAGTGGACTTACGCACTCATTGTTTGTCATAGGGTAGATGAATCCTACCTTAAGAAGTTTTTCAACTTCATCTTCGAAAACTTATTTCAGCTTGACATTTAGTCTTCTCTACAACTATCTCTTTGGTTTGATGGTAGAGTCTGTATAGATTTGATGCTAACATATGCATGGATCTAGTTTAGTCAATTCATCATGTGACTAGGAAAAATCTATTGGCCATTTGTTCATAACTTTAAGTAGCTTTTCTTTTTGTTTTGTAGTGATATTGGCATTGATAATTATTGACTTATCATTATCAAGAAATACATATTCTAGAGTTTCTAGAAAACATTTTAAGTTAAGGGATTCCTGTTTAAAGTTTTTAGAAATTTCCAACTCACCCTAATCCATTTCTACTTCTTTATTGAAGAGTTGGTTCTAAATTTACTCCATTTCATCCATTTTATCTACATAATAACTTTTGAGAATCTTAATTGATTCCATGTACATTGTTGAATTAGAGCTATTATTTGTGGACAACCACTAGGTATCTTCATGTTTGGTGGTTACTACATATAGGCACCTTTAAACATCTAATGTTTTGACACACTTCTTACATGCTTTGATGGAGGTGTCCTTTATGGCTCATAGTTTCTACATACAATGGCACCCTGTGTCATTATATGTGATGCATGGAATCCTCTTCTTCTCTATTTTTTAAAAATTATTTTCCTTAAATATTTCTAAGGAAATGTGTCTAATTTTTAGCTTGGCATAAATTGTGCTTAGTCAAGTCCTTCCCATGATAATAGGTAAGTCTTCCTTATAATTGTCCACATGGATTACTAAGAGATTTTTTGGATATGATCATCAATAAATGGTGATCACAATATCCTTCATCAATCCCAAGGAAATGGTGATGGATTAATCAACAAGCTCTAATAAGATATTACATTTTTAGCAGGTTCCAAGTTTTATACATCTCTTAGGAGATTAAGTTTACCCTAGAACTTTAGTCTAATAGAGCTTTTCATGGCTCATTTCTTACAATGTGTAAGTAGATTAGGGTACTTTCAAGTTTAGATCTTTTTCTAGGAAGGCATCCTACCTTGATCTCATTAGTAACTGCATGTGTTAACATGATAGTATGCACATTTTGGAATCTTTTCTTTAAAGACAACTTGATAGTAATTTCTAAAGTAGCTTATGAAGGATAAGTAGCCACAGATATTTATGAGAATTTAGGTAGCCTAGTGAGTTTGAAGAAATTCCATTTCTTAAACTTATGCTTGGAACCACTCAAATTGTAATCTAGCTATAAGTTCATAACCCTCATGGCATTGCTTTGTTGAGGTTGTGATGGTATTTTTCCTTGCATAGGTGGTGTAGGTGCTAAGAAAGTGGAAGTCAAAGATGTAAGATATTATGGTTGATAATGAGAAGGATAAGTGGAAGGAGATTTAGCTTGTAGGAATCCTATGATATTTAGGGACATAATAATAATGGGACAAGGAAGTGTGGCTTGCAAAGCCATGAGGAGATACAAGTTATTGGATAATATAATCATATAGGTCTAGTTGATGATAAGGGTATTACTACCTTGGTGGTGGCATACCCCACGACTGTGGGTTCTGTCATTGATGATAATGATCCTAAGGTTGAGGTGGTGCTTCACTTGGATAATATTGTTGTTGATGAAATTACTACCAATAATTACCTTATGGATAAGACATTCTCCTGGGTGATTACCTTTTTGCAAACTTTGGATTTAAAGCATACACCCTAGATTCTTGTAAGTATGATAATATAGGATAACATCCTTTAGGATGTTCATATTGGCATATGTTAAATATTCTTCATCTATTTTAGAATCTACAACCTCATCAACTACTATAGTCTTATCTATCTATTGATAATGATCCTTGCTAGTATCTTTTCTCCTTCTTCTGTTCCTATCTTGATTCCCCTATTCCATTTTCTCCAGATATTTAGAACTTCTCATCTAAGAAGTACTATATTTTGTCCACTTTGACCAATATTTTTGTAATAAATTTTTGGATTGACCAGGTTTTCCTTTATATGACTTGATTCAGTGATGCTTTCTCTTCAGAATCATAGAAATGTACCTCCTTTTTGCAAATGGAGGAATCTTTGCTGTACTCTTCTACATTTTCTCTCTTTGTAAGTTCTTCCTCTTCTTTGATCACTTACTCAATGAACCTTTGAACTTTATGGACATTCATTTCTAAGAATATTTCTTGGACATAAACTCCAAGGATCTCTCTAGTTTTATTTTAGAGCTCATCTATTATGTGATGAACCTATTCCCTTTGAGAGAAACCATGGCTTGGGCAATGGTGCAAAAGAGAGTAATACCTACACAAGACTGCATTAATGGATTCATGATTACTTTATTTCCATCCTTGAATTAATTTTCTTATTTTGAATACCCTAGAGTACATTTGATTTTTGTCGTTAAAAAACTCTAACATTGTACTTCATTTGTGAATAGATTCCAATTCTAAGGGCTAGTACAAACTTTCAGCTTCTTTGATAGGTATCCTAGGAAGCAATTTGAGTTTTTGCCACTCATTTTCAACATTCTGCAAGGAAAATGCATCATGGAAGTCTTGCAAATGATGTTGTGAATCAACATTATACCCTCCTTCAAACTTAGGGATGTTGTTCATATCAAGCCATTTGAATTGACTACCCCTTTGATAGCTCATAGGGATATGAACATGTTTTGAAATATTGATCATGCTTCTTGTATCCTACAATAGTTCATCATAGTTATTATATTCATGGTAGCCTCTATTATGGATATGCCTCCTATGATGTAGCCTATTATTCCTTCTCTCTTTATGATGCTTCTCTTCCTCTTATTGTTGACTATGCTTGATTCTTTCATTCTTGTGATGGAACCTTCAGTCATCTTCATCTCAATCTCAATCATTCCTTCTTCTATTTTAGTCATGGTTCCTTATGTTAGATTTTGATGGTGAGAAGGATGATGAAGATGAAGGCCTAGAAGAGTGGTCTTGACTTATCCTTCTCCTTTAGTCCCTTGATTGTTCTTTTGATGAATAATTTAGGGACCTTATCCTTGAGGTTTTCATGGTTACAAGACTATTTTTCCCCTCACCTTTATTATCTACTAAGGTTGATTATAATAATTGATGAGTTGTATCTTCCTCATTGAAAAGGAAAGAACCTTGGTGTTGAGATTCTACTCATAGAAATTCTAAGCCCTCCTTCTATGATTGCAAAGTGGGATTGAGACTTGTTTACTCTTGAAGGCTTCATAGCATGCCTATATGCATTGATCTTTCCTAAGTTGGACCTCTATTAGCTAATAGCCTCTGATGAGGTGCTCTATTACTTGGTAATCTGGGCTTGTTGGTTCAAGTCACAATTTCATGAGAGCTACCATGAGCATTGAATAAATAGAATGATCAGGAGGTAATACAATGTTGTCCTCTAGATCCCTCTAGAGTAGTTGTTCATCTTGATGAAAGATGAAGTCAAAGTCTAGATAATAGCGATTCAAATGTGCATAGAAAACTTTCAATTATTGACATGTCTCACCAACATTCCTTCTAGTTTTATCATATTGCTAGTTAGAGTCATTGATAGGTAGTGGTGAATCATTTCTACAAGAAGAAGCCATTTTAGTTGTTTTGATATGGTATACCTTGATAAGATATTATGATTATTTTTCTTAAAATATAGTACATTATTTCATTTTACAATAACTTTGTATGATTTCACTATTTAATAATACATAGTGCACTTAGCTAAAATGAGTCCCTATCAACAGTGCCAATGATGACCAGTGAGTACTTCTTACATCCAACCATATGAATTACTAGTGTGTATGTGCACTCTAATTTAATTCTATGAACTCTATTTACCTAAGTGATTGATATCATTAGATGGTAAAAGATGTGGTTTGCTAATCATTATCTTCCTAGTCAACAGTTATGCTAATCTATCGGCATGGTTAAGTGTGATTGAGGTGTAAAATATTTATTGTTTGAATTTTTATTATTTTTTGTATCTACCAAATGATTAAATAAATAAAGGTTTAATATTTAAATTAACTAATTAATTAGCTAAACTAGCCTAAATTTGGAACATCCATGCCCACTTCCTGTACACATCCTAGATGTATATTAACATTACTAGGTTACCAAGTGTCTACTACTCGGTGTACCAGTTATCCACTACTAAGATTATGAAGTGCTAATATATTATGCTTAAAGTGATTTTACTTACATTAATTACACATTATAATATTAAATATTTAATAATAGGAAAGTAAATTACATTCAACGTAAATTGTTGGAAAGTAAAGTTAAACTAATCCAAGTGTTACAATGAATGGAAGAAATCTTGATTTTATTACTATTCATGCAACTATGTCCATGTGCATTTTGCACTTGAATAAAATGCCATACAATCACTTTAATTCACATTGTGAGCACTTAGAGAAAAAAGGTTGCTAGGTTCTATAGAAAAAAACTATAAGAGTTTGGCTAAGGGAATGACTAAATGGTGCCATAAATCCAATGGGTGTGTGCATTAATATAGGCAATGACTATATTAGCATCAATGTACATGCATCAACACATCCTAAGATGCATCGACAAGGATGGGTTGATGGGCTATGTCAATCACCATGCATTGATGCAATCTCACCTTATTCACACTTCATCAAAAGATATGTGGAATAAACCTTTGTTATTAACTCTCCTTTAGAAGGATGAGTTAATATTTTGAGCATTTCCTAGTAAATTAACTTTTCACTAAGTCGTTATCTACCTTTATATAGCTAGAATATAATAGCATAACACAACATCTAACTCTATCATTAGAATACAAAAAAAATCATCTATTTGCTAGAATGATAAAAGAAAAAAAGTATAGTATTTCTATTACTAGAATACCAAAATAAACATACACTTATCTTTTACAAGAGTAAGCATAGTGATGGATACCAAATCTTCAAAAAATGTATATTTCCCGAAACACTCCTTATATAATTTATATATATGCTATTGGAATTAACAAGCACTTCTAACAGCCACAATCGAATTAGTTATAATAATAGCAATAAGGTCATTAATAGAAATAAGAAATAAAATATTACAATACTTCCTCCTTTTTCCAAATGTTATATCAATTAAAGTTCATATTTTGTTCCTACATCAATCAAAGATTTAATTATTACTTATTTCCTTTAAATGATAGGAGAAAAATAGAAATAATATAATGTATAAGGAGATCAAAATTCCTTGTTATCATACATCTAGACTCATAAGTTGCTATCCTCAATAATGATTTCTGAATTCATAGTTTCTTTGAAGGTTTAGTGGCTAGTAAAAGTGTAGATCATTTCCATTCTTTTTTGCTAAGTTTATTTTTTACTTGCAATAATTATTTTTGATATTTGATCATACTATTTGTAATTTTGATAAATTCTTCTAGTGTTTTATTCAAATTGACCAAGGTATATCAAAATTCTGTATATTAGATGATAAGTTAAATTTTTCATGATTAATACAATATATATGATGTAGTAGATGTGATATAGTGGGCCATAGCTATGCTGGTAAATACAAGTGCACCATCATATCAAATGTTACCTTTGGTCACACCTTAGTGAAACTCTTATAGTTTATTTTCATAAAGTTAGAGTTACTTGTAAATGCCTGTAGTGTGATGATTAACAATTGTACAACATCTTTATTCTAATGGATTGTACATGGACATATTTCATGGCTAGAAATAAAGATCAACATTATTTCTCATAATTGCAGCATCTCACCTAGATTAGATTTACTTTATTATGCAATTTACACTTTAATGTCTATTAGTTACTTGACAGAATAAGTACAACTAATTTTGAGGGCACAAATATAATCTTTTGGTAACCTAATAGTGGCTAAGCTTGATTCGCTCATTAGCTAGTAACTTGGTAATCCTAGTATTGGTTATATTAGTGAGGACATATTCAGCAAGTCATGAGCATATACTTATCACTGTTAGTCTAAAATAACTTTGTATTTATATTGTTCTTAGTTAATAGAATTTATATTCAAATTACTATGTTTACTTTTTGCATACTATGAGTCATATAACATCATTTGATCTTATACCTCACATAGAGTTATACCATACATTTTGCAATTCACTATCTCTAGTAAGAGGACAATGATCACATACTTATCATCAACTTACTAGTATAATAGCGACAACTTAGGACTACCACCATTTCTTTGTTCCTTTCCTAGTGATAAGAAAATAATACTAAGAAAAATTTTTACTTAATGCCAACATTTATCTCCTCCTTGTGATGATAATCATAAGGCTAAAAGCTCTTTCAAAAACTCGAGCTTAGGTGTTTGCTAGTTTTTGGAAATACCAAGGCTAGATACCTCCAAATAAACTTAGTGATTGTAGAGAAATATGTCTCAAACTAATATTTAGTATAAATTTTACAATATTCCATTCTAGGAACTTAATAGAAAATTGTACTTTTATGAAAAAATATTCATCCCTTTTACTCCATTTTGTAAGCAAACAAATTTCTAGATATGTCAAAGCTACTTGGTCTATGTAATATCGATCATATGTTACCTATACTAATTTTACTTTCATCTAATGCTTAAGTGAAATTCAAAAAATCTATTACCACTGTTTCATAGAGAGAAAGTTCCATGAGAAAATTTGAAAATAGAGCAAGATTCAAAAGATTTATAGAAATAAAATAGTAAAATTTCATAAAATCTTAAACATTGAAGATGAGCTACTATTTGCATGAGTAAACACTTTGGCAAATAAAGCTCTATTTGAATTATTCAATAATACAAAAATTTGTTAAACCCTTGATTCAAACAAGAAATTAAACAATTCCAAGAAATGACCTGCAAGACACAATACAATCTTGATCACTAGCTAAGCAACTATGACAAAGAAGGAAAATAAAAATAATTCACTAAATAGAAGTAAATGAGGTAAATCAAGTTTGAACTTAAAATTTCATTGTAGAAAAATTCTTCCACTAATATCCAAGAGTTAGTTCCTCCTTGCTCTTTCCTGAATTGACCCCCATAATAAATTTGCTCTAGGCTTTATAGAATAGACATTGGTAGTTACAAAAGTTTCCAAAATTAAGGCCTCAATTACCTCATATTTTCCTCATATAATTGCAAGACATTTGATAACTATTTGGTCTATTGAGAAATTGTTCTTATTCTTTGAATCTAGATTCTTTCCACTAATAACTATTGTGTTAATTTCCCATGATTGAGAAGAATATTAATGAATTGATTCATTGTATTTGGTTTAGTGGTATTAAGTCCTTTGGGAATGTCTTTAGCTCCTAGCTTGCCTAGATTGGATTCCATTATTTAATTAGTTATTTCCATTAGCATAGCTCTCACATTAGAACATACATGTTCCAATTCAAGCTTCTTCTTAGTAGTTTCATTCATAATTCCTATAACTACCATCATCATCATGTTCAAGAATCCTTGTTTGTATGATGGTAGTACTTCTCTTTTAGCTTTGGCTAGGTCATATAGATCTTGAGCTCTACTCTCAATTTCCATAAAAATAGCTTGTTTTTCCTTGATTTCTACAATTTTTTCCTTGGTACCCATTCTCTATTAGAGTTTACTTTAGTAATTACATCTTTGAAGTTTATTAGGGATAGATAAGAATAATTTGGTTCTTTTCCCTTCTTGACCTATTTCAATTCTAAGCTTGTGATGGCTAATATTTCCTCTAATTGTCCAATGATATTATCTTTGTTTTCAAGCATTTATTTCTTAATGGTAATCATTACCTTAAGCTGCTTAGTCTCTTCTCTTATTTATTTCATTTCTTCTGACAACTTGGATGTCTCTAGTTCATTTTGTAAAAGAAACTCTTTAATTTTGGCTATCTAACTATCAACTATTTGCCCTATATCTTTGATTAGAGTAGCTATCTTTTCTGACATTTATTCATGTAACATCACAAGCTTCTACTTCCCTATTTATGGGTCATCTTCTTTATATTAAAAGATAACATTAGCTTCTATTTCTAGCTTAGTGGAAACCATTTTATTTAATATAATTCATCCTTTCTTTAATTTAATTCTAAAAAATTGTGCTACTCCTTTCATCAAGTATCTTAAAGGAAAATTGAGGATGATGAGGGCTAATAACAAGCTTTCTTGTTCCTTCTTTTGATGTTGTTATAGCTCTTTCAAACTTTGTTGCTCTCAAATTTGTTGTTATTGTAGCTCTTTCTTGGCCCTTGCTTGCTCAACCCTTGTTTTTCTCATGGCTCTGACCCTTATGTATTTGGATCCATCAAGGGAAAACCTTTTAACAAGCATTACATTTTCTAGATTTGGTAGCCTTTGGGAAAAATAATTTTCTTCCATCTAAGTCAAGCATTTTTTTGAGAAGTCTCTTGCTAAAGGATGATCCTTATCTTCCATCCATATGCATACTTGAGTGATTGGGGCATGACAAGCTATATCCAATAGCATGATCAATAGGCTCTTCTCTAGCTATGTTAGAGCTTCATCTTTGGGTTGATTTACCTCACTGTCAGTTGTCTTAAGATCAACTACATCTATCTCATGTGGCTAATTGACTTTTCTAGTATTAGTAGTTGAGTATATTCTCCTTGGAGCATAATGAAAGCTACATTTTCCACTATATCTTCTAGCTATTTCTCTTAAAGGCCCTGAATTGACAAATTCCCAAGAGTCAAAATTTTGAGGGCAAACTTCCTTATGCTTATAGTCATGCTATAGATGACGTTTCCACATCTTCTATAAGAATTTAAGTGTAATGAGCATGTAGAAAGATAGCTCCATGAAATTTTTTCTTTATTTTATTAATGACTTGTTGGTCAAATCTTGGTGGAAAAGCTTCTAAAATCAACTTGGTCAACTAGGAATAAACACAATTCATCAAGAACTCTAAATTTGTACATCAAAATAGCTCCTCTGGTAGACAACTAGGAGGGAATCATATTAAGGGTCTTCTGGATAAGCTATTCTTTGTGATGCATAATCAATAAAAATTAGGTCCATCCTCTTAGGCTTAGGAACTTTACTTAATAGAATATCTAATAAAATTAAGCTAAGACTCAATTGAAATCCTTGTTCATGAATTTTAGAAAGGCTCTATTACAATGCATCATTCATATATTGAATAAGAAAGAAGTATATCTTATTTTCTAAAGCTACCCAGGCTCAAACATGATAATCTACAACTAAATTAATCTTATAGCTTGAACAAAAATTTAAAGCTAAAATGAAAATTTTATGAGGGGACCTAAGCTCTAAAGCCTTCGAAATTATGTTCCTGTACCTCTAGGCCTTTGTTAGATTAGTTGGCAGTAGCTTGATAGTTCTCCTATATTTGAAATGGTTCTAGAACTTATCGCTCAACACCTTCTCATTGAATTGACAAGCTTCTATCTCTATAATATTTAGTTCTATTATTCCATAGAGCTTGTATGCCTTCTTGACGTTGATGTCAAAATAATGCTCTATATTTCCTTTGAATTGTAGCTTGTCTTTTTCATACACTAATTCTACTATCAAGTCATTTAGACCATCTTTGATGAGGTTTTCCCTAGCTCTATTTTTTCATATATCTCTCACCATTATTCCATTGATTATATAGACTAAAGGCCTAATTTTTCTATGAAATCATAGTCTTCATCAAAGCTAAACAAGTCTTCTTCTTTCACCTCTAGCTTTAACCATGCGACATTAATCCATTGTTGAAGTTGATGTATATTTAGGTTGAATTGTTGCAAGTACTCAAAGAAAGTAAAGGTATTGATGCCCTAAAATTTCTAAGATGCCTCTTACTTCTCTTTGTGATATATTTTTATGATTCTTTTAATGTCTTATTTGAGAACCTTGGATACACTCCTTCATGCTTCAATGAAAGCTTTATCTCTGCTCTTAGCTCTATTTTAGTTATTGGCTCTACTTGTTAATGGCTAGTGCTTGAAATTTTCTTGGATTCTACTTATTAATATTCAGAGCTTGGTTCTTTAATTTTATCACTTTTAGATAGGCTATCCAACTTAGTTCTTAACATATATCATAAGCTTTAATTTCATTAAGTTACTTCATTAAAACCTCAAGAGTCTAGGCTTAGCATCTCAACCTATTTTTCTTCATGTAGCTTTAATTTTCATATAGCCTTATCTTAGTGTTGACATCAACTTGTAGAATCAGTTTTGAACTTGCTTATAGATCTAAGTTCTAGTTTTATAAACTGTTTTACAAAAGAGCTAACATGATAGAGTGGTTCTTAAGCTTATTCATAGAACCAAATTTTGGTTCTACAAGTTATGTTATATTCCATAGCTTCTTTAATGTGCATATGCATTATGGGCCTGAAATGAGATCTACTTATCCCGATGCTACTCATAGAACCATTTTAGCTTTTCCTTATGGAACTAATTTTTGGTTCTATATAAAAGCTAATGTTTTAAGGCTTCTCTAGAGCCTACTTTTAGATTTGACTCTTCTAGCTTGACAAGATTTTTGAAGTTGATGTGGTTTGTAAAAAAGGTCTAATTCATAGAACCATTCATTGGTTCTACAAATGAGCTTCCTTTAGTATTCTAATATTTCCTATATTGACATGGAAAAGTATTTTAAAAGCTAGCTTTTCAAATTTTACTCATATAACTGTTTCAAAGCTTATTTGTAGAACTATTTTTAAGCTCTATGAACTTGTTCTACAAGGGAGCTGATGTTGTAGTATAAGTTCAAGCTTCTTTGTAGAGCCAATATTTGGTTCTACATGCTACACCATCCTCTTCATAACTTGTTGAGCTAGATTAAAAATATAGTGTGCATGTGTGTAATTCTTGGTGGGTACAAGATGAACTCTATTCATCGAACTGATTTAAAGAACTATTTTGGCTTTCTTTGTAGAACCAATTTTTGGTTCTACAAACTAAAATTATATAGAAGTTGACATGAAAGAGTTTCCTCAAGGTCCATCTTTATGAGCTCATTAAAGTTACAAAGTTGATGTGGTTTATAGAATCCATTTGTAGAGCTGAATTTTTGCTTCATAAACTAGTTCTACAAGCTAATGTGAGAATGAAGGCTAAATGTACTTTAAATGCTTCTAATGCATCATTTGGAAATATTTCAACTATTGATTCATAGAACCATTTCATAGAGCTAGTTTTTGGTTCTATGAACTGGCACTATGTAGACAATGACATGGCAAAACTCCTCTAAAGCTTCCTTTTGGTATTAATTTTAGCTCTATAAACTCAATGACTTTTTAACAACTAATGTGATAGAGCCAATTTTAAGCTTCTTCATAGGGCTAACTTTCAGCTTTATAAATTGATTCTATAAGCTAACATGGTAGAATCATTTTTGTGCTTGCTCATAGAACCAAGTTTTAGCTCTACAAGAAATGCTTTTTCTTCAAACCTTATGTGGTAGTGTTGGCACATTTAGCCATTTTATGGAACAGCAAAGGTGATAAAATATGAATGAGACATAGAAGATATTCAAATAAAAAATATATGATGGTTGTGCCTTATTGATATTTTAATACCAGAGGTTTCATGTGGAAATTTGTTGAGTGAAGATTTAGTGTTTCCATTTTTAAATGATGATACCAAGGAAAGGAAAATTTATCATGTCCTTGTGTGATAGGAAGATTGAAAAAAAGAATTGAAAAGTTTTATCAATTTAAAAGAGCCCCCCTCGTTCATGAATGCATCAATAAGAAATTAAAATCCATGTTAACCATTGTTTAGTTCACATTCTATGTTTGACCCTACCTTGCAAAAATACTCTACCGAAAAGCATTAGTTTCCAAAACAGTCAAGGCGGCAATAGAAGTGTTCTTCTCAATCTGCAAATATCGGGCATAACTGGATTATCATCAGAATCATTCTTGAAATGGCTCTAGATGGCGTCGATGGTCTTGGTGGCAGCATAAACCTCCTGGTCAGAATCATATCCAGCATTCAAGGCATCCATTTCTTCCTGATTCCCGCTGTGAATGCAGCTAGCGGATCCACTTCTTTGTCACTGCCGACGCTGTCAATATTGATGTTGTTGAAACCCCCGATGTACTTGATGTTGTCTAGGATGTCACCTTCAAAGTGGTCGTTGGGTGGCTCTGGTCGGGGATAGTATGTACAGACACCCCTGCGATTTTGTGGATTCAAACCCCATAATGATAAAATCGCCCAGGAGACCCAGCCTATTCACCTCGAAACCCTCAAATCTGAACCTACGTTTCAACATTCTGATCCTTACTATTTTTTGCGAATCTGCAAAAATGACCACCTCTGTCCTGCATGAATGTCTGGCTGTGGTCGCATTGCAAAAAATCCATGGGCTGAGAACAAAGGCTGCAAAGAAACTAGCTCCAGCAACAAGCGCGTTTCCAGCTCATCCCCGTAACTTCCAATAATTTGTGCAGGTTTTTTCCTCACCGAACAGGGCTTTTTTCCAAAGAACTCATTTTAAATTTTTAGGTGGTATGTCATTCACTCCTCCTGGAACCTACCATCTGAAACAGAAGCCATGCCTGATGTTGATGCATTCGATATCGCATACCAGTCCGCTGAACGCGGCAACAAAGACACAAAGGCACATCAAGACAGGTGTCAAGAGATATTTTGGGCCGATGCTGGTAAATTGGAGTTGCAGTTCATCAAATAAAATTTTAAATAATCACAATGCCACATACACTAATAGTATGAAGCCCTGGTTATAAGCTATTTTTTTAATTTAATTATCCCAAGGCTTAAAAACATTATTTTTCAAATATTATTATATAAGTTACTACCTACAAAATATTTGTAATATTAATGTTAAAATGTTTATAATATTATATTAAATATTTGTAGTATTTATTAATGATAGCATAAATTCCTCTTAATTTCATGTATAACTTCCTAACTACATAACTTCCTCCTAACTAGATGGGTAAGTTGTAACCTCCTTACTTGGGAGAAAAGTTAGCTAGGATATTTTGGAATGTAACCACCTTTGAACCCTTTAAAAAGGGAAGACATTGGGGTCTCATGGGGGATTAGAACTTGGAAGAAGACATTGATACTACACTTTGGAAGGCTACTAGCTAGCACTTGGGCTCTCACTTGGAGACACACTTTGGATTCCGGGAAGAGCTTGTAAGAAGAAATTGTGAACGATTGCTTGATGGCTTGCTAAATAAAAGATTTCAGCCTCTTTGTCATGGTCCTGTGAGTTATGTTTTATTTTTATTTTGTTTAAACTATTTAGCTAGTGGTTTAGATAATATCATCCTTGGCAAGTAATTTTGGGATTTTTAGATTGCTCTTATTGTTCTTGTTGCCCGATAGAAAATTTCTGTTAAAATTTTGCCATAGAAGCGCTTGTGTTTAAAAGCCTTAAGAGCATTTTAGTAGTAAATTTTGTTATTGTGCAACGTATAGGAACTGCTATTGGGATTGTTGTAAGAGAGCCTCTGCTTGTAGTCATGCCGTTGAACAATTCAGTAGTCAAGAGGGTTCAGAAAATCTTTGGTATTTTGATGGGACCAGAATAGCTTCTTTTTATCTTTAAAGTGAATTTCCATGGTATTTCAATCAGAAATTGTCAAGTCTTTTGAAGGTTCTGTTGAATGCAATTGTTGACATCCATTATCTAGCCAAAATGGAGTCTCGTACGTGGTAGTTTACGCAGCAATTTTTTGGTAGCATAGTAGGATTGTCTTGAAGAAATTGCTTATTTGAGCCTTGGAAGTTTGAACAATTCGTAGATATTGAATTTGGGATAGCTTTATTGCGAAGTGTTTACTCGTGTCATTTTACCTTGTTTAAATATTTGAGGTCTACACAAATCTGCTTTCTTTTCTTTTCTGCTTATTTCCATCGAATCTTGCTCTATTTCTAGTTTTCTTGTGGAACTATCTCTTTCTCTGGGGAAAATTAGGAGTAGATTGCGGAGTTGTGCTCAAATGTTTTTGCAAAATTTTATTTGTTACAAGTAGGTATTATAAGGACCGCGTAGACTAGGCAGTTGAACAAAATAGGAAATTTTCAACAACTCACAGTACTTGGCAAAGTTGGCTGAATCTCTTTAAAGTAAGTCATTTGTAGTTTACACACAACGCAATCGTTACATTTCTCACAACCGCACGCCGCAACAGCACACACACATACTCACATTAACTACTGAGTTTATTTGGAGGTATCTGGGCCTTGGTGTTGCCAGAGACCAGCAGGCACCTAAATCCTGTTCGAGGACACTCGTTGGCGGTCGCGTCCCAAACGGTCGCCAACAGTTCTTTTGGCGCTAGAAGGAGGGCTGAAAATTAAGCCTCTAGGTTCATAAGCCTTATACTTTTAGTACATCAACAATTATTTGTAAGGCTTAAGAATTAGATACTATTTTCAGTTCATGACCAAGAAATTTCATAGTTTGGAAAGTTTCAAAGTTTCAAAAGATATTCTAGATTCTAAGACTGATTCTTCATCAGAAGAAGAACAAAAGAAAGTTTCTGAATTGGGAACAAGTAGTGGAGTGAAAACTAGAAGATCAAGAAGATCACCCATTATCTCTGGTTTATCAATTCGTAAGAGAAGATCTAGAAAGTCTAAGAGTTCAACATTTCAAAGGAATAGGATGGCAAATCCTTGGCAAGGAGTTACACCATTAGGATTTCAAAATTACAATGATATTCCTAAGGTAGTTTACAAATATTTGCCTGAGCCTTTTATTCCTGGAAAAGCTTATTTAGCTGAAGAATATATTCACATGTTTGAGTTAGCTTTAGCTCATGCAAATATTCAACATCAAGATCAAGCTTGTAGGTTGTTTGTATCAAATCTAAAGGATATGGCTCAGATTTGGTATTCAAACTTACCAAGTAATAGTATTACAAGTTGGGATGACATGAAGAATCTTTTCTTAGCCCAGTTTGGTAATCAATTAGATCAACAACAACTATACTGTGGGCTGATACAAGCTAAGCAAGGAGTTAAAGAGTCAATTAGAGATTTCAACATTAAGTTTCAACGAATTTGTGGACTCTTTCAAAGGCAATATAGGCCATCAGAAGAAATGCTTAAGGAAACTTACCTTAAGGCTGTCAACCCCAACATTTCAATTTGGTTAAGGAGAACTCCAAAATTAACTACACTAACTGACTACTTTAGTGAAGCTATACAGTTAGAAAAATAGTTGAACTTGAATACTGAAGAAAATATTGCAATTCCAAAAAGAGAAGAAAGAGTTATGATTCCTATGAAAAATTTTGCTCAATTTAAAGCTTTACCATGTCCATCTCATGTTAAGATAGAGAAAGAACATGAAAGAGTAGGATCTGAAAAAGGACAATTAATGAGAGATATGTCTAACAAAATAGTAAAACTTGAAAAAGCATTAGCAAGAGTTAATATAAAGGAAGAAAGGAAAAATAGAAAGCATAAACATCAAGACACTAATTTAGTAGAAGATGAGGATGAAAGTAACCTTATTATGTCCAAATTTCTTGATATTGAATCTAATAATGAGTTATCTAGTGTTCATTATGCAAGTAAATCTTCTAGCAATGGATCTAGTGATACTTCTTCTCTATCAAGTTCTGAAGAAGATATGTATTCCAATGAGGAATGCAATAACAATGAGGAAAATGGATATAATCTTTGATCAAAAGAAAGATTAACTACTTCTAGACCTCCAAATGTTATTACTGATCCATCTACTAAGAGAAAAGCTTTTGAGCCAAATAGAAGAGATAAGAATAAAGGTAAAGACAATCAAGTGGAGCAAAGCACTCCAAATCAGTCTTTCAATAAATGGATAAAGAGATCAAGCTTTATTGGTGATGGAGAGTATGATTTGATTGAAGACCTTAAACATGTCAAGGCCAATATTAGCCTTTATCAGTTGCTTCAAATAGGAGATCAGCAAAGAAAGGCTTTAGATTCCATTAAAGGTAAAAGGAGAGTTAGAGAATCAGAGTTAAGTTATGTGTTTAATAATGATGAGAAATTAAAGACCTCATATGACAAGGAAGCTCCTCCTTTTCTTTTTACAATGAAATTAAAAGATAAATTCTTACACAATTGTTTGGTTGATTCTGAAGCTACGTCTACCATAATGTCATTGTCTATATGTAAGAAACTTAGTTTGATTGCTGAAAAATAAAACAAAAAGATTGTTCAAGTGGATAAAAGTAGAGTGAAGATTGTGGGTTAATTACCAAACATTCTATTGGAAATTGCTTCTGAACCCCACGTCAGAAGTAGAGTAACTATTCAAGTGGAAGATATACTAGATTCACATAGTCTCTTATTGAGTAGAAGTTGGAGTAAGAATTTCTTAGGTTACATATCAACAGATTATTCTGACATGTGGCTCCCTTGGAAAGGAGAACCAAATCAAATCTACATCTATAGTGAACCTTTGATGATAGATAAAATTACTTCAAATGGAAAAAGTAAAATGGCTGAAAAAGAAGGTGTCGAAAACAAAATTTGTACACTCCAAGAAAATTATAGTTCTAAAAAAGAACAATCAAAGAATGAGGATAAATGGGAGTTATACTTTGACGGTTCATGTAATTCAAAAGGTGCAGGAGTCGGAATAGTTATATTCAACAATGATTCACCCAAAATTCTCAAAGCAATTCATCTATCTTTCTCTTGTACTAACAACAAGGTTGAGTATGAAGCTTTATGTATTGGTATGAGAATA
>MNCI01005473.1:426986-455906 GCA_015680685.1 Gnetum montanum | reverse complement strand
AAATTGTCAAGTCTTTCTAAGGTTCTCTTGAATGTAATCGTTGACATCTATTATCTAGTCAAAATGAAGTCACGTACGTGGTAGTTTACGCAGCAATTTTTGGTAGCATAGTAAGATTGTCTTGAAGAAATTGCTTATTTGAGCTTTGGAAGTTTGAAAAATTCATAGATATTAAATTTGGAATAGCTTTATTGCGAAGTGTTTACTCATGTCATTTTACCTTGTTTAAATATTTTAGGTCTACACACATCTACTTTCTTTTCTGTCTATTTCCATTGAATCTTGCTCTATTTCTAGTTTTCTTGTGGAACTATCTCTTTCTCTGGGGAAAATTAGAAGTAGATTCGCAGAGTTGTGCTCAAATGTTTTTGCAAAATTTTATTTGTTACAAGTAGGTATTATAAGGACCACATAGACTAGGTAGTTGAACAATATAGGAAACTTTCAACAACTCACAATACTTGGCAAAGTTGGCTGAATCTCTTTAAGATAAGTCATTTGTAGTTTACACACAATGCAATCGTTTCATTTTACACAACCGCATGCCGCAACAGCACACACACATACTCACATTAACTACTGAGTTTATTTGGAGGTATCTGGGCCTTGGTGTTGCCAGAGACCAGTGGGCAACTAAATCTTGTTCGAGGACACTTGTTGGCAGTCGTGTCCCAAACGGTCGCCAACAGGTAGAACCACATTTTCACTTGCTCATAGAACCAAATTTTGGTTTGAAAAACCAAGTAATTGAGCCTACACATTACGACATGTGATGTTACCTAAATTACTGATTTGTTAAAGTAGAAGTAAGTGCATAGTGTTTCTTAAGAGCTTTTGACATACTTCTTTGTTTATAGAGCCTTTTCTTCGAACCACTTTTTAGTTCTATAAGAATTTTGCCACATAATAAAGCTAACATGATAGAACCAAAACATGTGTTTCTTATAGAATCATTTTTCAATTTTACAAACAACACATCATTTTAAGCTATATCTTTAAACTATGAAGTAGCTTATATAACTAATTTTAAACTTATTTGTAGAGTTAAATCTAGATCCAATATAATCGTTCTTCATAGGAACTGACATGGTAGAAACAATTTCATACTTGTAAAATTAAATTTTGATTCTATGAACCACCTAATCAAAATCCTATGTGTCATTGCTAACTTGTCAAAGGAAAAATGACTTAAGAGATTTGTTTATAGAGCCCTTTTGTAGAGCCATTCTTCAACCCTATGAATCTTCCCATATGAATAAAGATGACTTAGTATAATCATTCGTTGTGCTTTTTTGTAGAACCAGTTCTTAGTTCTACTAACCTACTTCACAAGATAATTTATGTGTTACATGGGATTCATATACAAAAAGCTAATTTTAATCTCTCCTTATGTCTTAATCCATCAAAGTTAAGTCGAGTAGAATCATTTTTTAGAGCCAAATTGTTGTTCTATTATGCCACTCTAAAATGACTTTGAAGAATTAAGTTAGATTTAGATTGAGTCCTCTTCCCTAAAATGATGGGGTTTCCTTCTACATTCAACTATTTGTTCTAATGCTAATCATGTATTGAGATGAAGCTAGCCTTTAAGCTCTACAAAATCCATTTTCAATAGTCTCATGTTAACTAACAAGTATAAAGAGCATTCCTATGGGCTAGGTTAAGCTCATACAAGTTCTATCTCTGTAACTATTCTATGCAATGTTAAATGTAATCCAAAACCCTAGCTCCTCGAACTAATTGAAACTTCATGAGCTTATATGATTAATAGAGAAAAATATTTTGGGATTATTTATTCAACTTTAAAATTTTTATCCTAGAAAGAAATTTGATCACAAAGACCTTAATCTACACAACATCTTTATAGAAAATTCCCCTAAAATTTACTTTTTCTCAAGGCTTGTTTTTTGCTCATAAATACAATGTGATAAATCTTAGGTTAATCTCATTGCATGAGTATATCAATCTTTAAAATTCATGGGATATTATGCATAGAAGTAAACCCAATAATCAAAGTCCTTGTTTATTTCATGAGTGGTTATTGTTGTAAGAACATGACTCGAGCATTGTATCAAACATTTCCTTCTAATATGTTCGAATAGACTCATAGCATTGATTTTATGGATAGCTCTCTAAAAATTGTGAGCTGTGTTATGTGACCCAAACATGAAAATTATTTATATGTAATTACCCATTCTTTGTTGAGTAAAGATCAAGGAATTAAGCCCTACTTCATTAATGGCTAAAATGTTACAACACTAGTATACTTACATTATCCCATCCATGGATTACAATATAGTTGCACATGTGTACTTGTGAATTGTATGGTTGAGTGCTAGATACTCTTTCTACTTATTATTATCATCATTGTTGGGAATGGTGTCAACGTTTACTGTTAGTTAATTTTATCATAGTTTATTGTATCCATTATTTTCAAGTTTATCTTTTAACACTTATAATAATTTCTAACAATGCATAATTAAATATTAGCTAGTTCAAAATGACTTTTACACATAAAGTAAAATTTCATATTACCATTGACCTTAATGAAAATAATGAAAAAACTATAAGGAAAATTGAAATAGACTGATGCAAACCAAAATATCATATGCTCATATTGATTCATATTACCTTGATTTTACATTTATTTTTTCCCAGGATGAATATTTTAGATGGAGAAACTTACAAGAAAATGTTTTCTTGTCATCAAACTATTCAACACCATCTATGCTTCAACAAACTCTACTAGGATCAAGTCTTGGCCACCTATAGGGAGGATACCAAGTCACAAAGAGTATTGCAAGGTCATACCAACCAATAGAGGCTTAAGCTAGGAGATATGTTATCATGAAAGTAAGATATAAATAAGAGAAAGGTAAAAGAGTACCATAGGAAATCATCATTATAAAATAATAAGGCACACAATACAAGATTGAGAAGTCTCATCATTATCACACACCTAACTCTCAATCACCTACTCTGTATAAAAAAATCCTATGTAGTTGAAAATATGTTCAACTCTTGTAGAAACTTCTGGAAGGAATAAGGTAGGCTCTAAAATTAGGAGGGACCCAAGGCCTTGGACCTCTAGTAGATCTAGAAAAGATGAATCAAGGGGTTATAGAAGGAGAGCTAGCTATTATCACTCTCCAAGTCCTCCATCCTCTTCATCACACTCATCAATAGATTTTAATAAGAAAGGACAAAAACAAAGGAATCATCAAAAGAAGAGGAGAGATCATGACATAATGATAGACAAAAGAAGGCATCCTAATGAGGAAAAAAGTGAAAAAAACTAGGACATGAGGGAAGAGAGTACCATGAACATAGGAGAGATTAGAAGAAATAAAGGCTATGAACCTAAAGACTATGTAGAACCTCTATTAACCACATGAAACATGATAAATATAAGAGTAAATTTATTCTTAAGAATACTCATCAAAAAGGTAGGGAGTTGATACAAGTCCTTATAACTAGAATCATTCAAAAGATGGGGTACCATGCTAGAATTGTTCAAAAATAAGTACAAACTTATTCATGAGTATCTAATTTAAGAAAACAGATCCAAGAATGGATGCAAGGGACACATGAATCCTTTGATGCAGCTATGAGTAGGTATTAATCACTTGTACACTAATGCCTAAGCCATGAATTTTCACAAAGGGAATAGCTAAGGCATATCATTGATGTCCTAAGGAACAAAACTAGAGAGATCCTTGGTGTGCATGCTTAAGGAAGATTATTAGAAATGGAAATTAATCATATACAAAGATTACAAGATGAGTGAAAAAGAAGAAGATAAGTTAAGAAAAAGAGAGTTGGTTGAAGAGTATAATAGAGGTCCTCATCTAAGAAAGAGAGATGTAAGAGTTTGTGAAACTCAAGAAAAGGAAACCATCAAAGATGTGATCAAAGAAAGAGTTTGTCTAAACAAAATTCAATCAATGATATTGTTGCTAAAATATAAAAAAAGTATAAGATTTTATGGATGAAAAGTTTGTAATAACATTTAAAATAGCAGAAGAGAAGACAAAGAAAGTATTTACTAAAAGCAAAGATAAGAAGAAGAAGAAAGATAATGGATGAAATAAGTACAAGTATAAGAGAAAGGTAGCTATATTAAAAAAGAGGTTATAAAATCAAGTTTTGAAGAAGAAAATGAATGAGATGTATATCAATGTAAATATCCCAAGGAATATGATGTTATCATGACACATACACAAGAATCTAGGGCATATGTACTAAATCCAAAGTTTTTTTTTTAAAAAAATGCCCAGAAGGTCACCTTATCCACAAAGTAACTACAAACAATCATACCAATAATAGTACTTTCCTAGAGAGACTTATCCTCAACCTCAAGAGCGATATCATTAGTAGTGGAAATAACCACAATCATAGGGGATGCTACGACTAAGATAATAATATCCTTATAGATAGCCAAACCCATACGATTATGATGTTCAACAACCTGTATCTCCAACAGATCCTTTAATTTATGCTTCTTCTCACTAATACCTAGTAGAATATCATAGGTTTGCAACTTTGCCATCTAAATCACCATCATACATACCACATTTAGCTACATCTCTTGCTCATTAAGCTCATCTCCTATTACCTTTAGTACCACCACTAGTAATGCAAGAAGGACTACCAACACAATCATAGTAAAAGAATTCTACAAGGGTTGCATGTAATAGGAGGATGATACCAATAATTGTAAATCATTATTAAAGGAATATTATTTCTTTAGAAAAATTTTAGAAAAAGCTAGTAGAATATAGACTTAATTGAAACCTATTCTTGAAATGACAAGTTCTTAGACAAATATCATGCTTCAATAACAAGAAAGAAGAATCTTACAACTATCATGCTTACCTAAGTGGTAAGCCATTGGATCAAGGCAAGAGTACTTCCCAAGAAGAGAAATAATCTTAGAAGTCCTTTAATATACCTCTAAATAGTAGGAAACATACCATGCAAAGCTCTCTTAGATATAAACTTAGGAGTGAACTTGATTTCTTAAGATATGTATAAATCCTAGAATCTACTACCATTAAGGAAGTATAATATCAAACAAGAGCTTAAAGACTATTGATTACTATTCTAGTTAGGAAAGTGAAAGATGTTGTAACCTCCATTAGTAGTGGGCCTTATCTTATATATTTTTTGGTCACTCAAACTAAATAAAATAAAAGAGAGTTTTTTATTATCATGGAAAGATCATGGCTTAGCACCATTGATGCTAAGCTAAAAGCAAGGGTTTCATCTTTGGAAATTTCCAACAAGGATGAATGAGGAGCCATACAGAAGCAAAGAGTTCTATGCATCTCATACAATGATATAGGGTGCCACTACATGTATAGAGTATGGATCACATGAGCATCAAAACATGTAGAATTTATAGTAAAGATGTGTGTGTTCAATTGTGGTTTTATGTAGCAACCATCAAATAAAATATCACCCAATGACTAATTAATAAGATAGTATTAAGATGAGATCTATTCATGGAATCAGTTGAGAAAATTACAAGAGCCTATGTCAAAGAAATAGATAGAATGAAACATATAAAAAGATAACTTTTCCATACTAAGTTTTACTAAGAAGATGATATTTGATGAACCATGATTTGTCAAGATTCAATATATGATCCGCGATATCGGGTATGTGATATCGCGACCTGAATAATGATATCGAATACACAATATCGTGATTCCTATGGAAGCCTATAAATACACATTTAGGCACATAGGAGAAAAGAGGGAGTGAGTTAGTTAGTGTAGAGTATTTTTGTCATTCTATAGTTAATTTCAATTCTTTCCCCAGTGCATGCCTGCAGTGTGACGATTGTAATTTTATAGAACCTTTATTTGAGTGTGACGTACTTGGACACACACATGACCAACAATAAAGATCAAGATTACTTTATCATTGCAGCAGTCACTTAATTTTAATTGTTTAATTGTTATAGTTGTTTATTATTTTCTTAATTAATATCTCTTTATCATCATTTATTATTCCTGTTGTTAAATGTAGAATGAGTATGACTTAATCATGAACATTTAAGTGTAACTAGTTGGTAACCCAGTAGCATATGTAGGAGCACTTAAGTAATATATACTTGGTAACCCTAGAAGTAGCACATGAGGTCCAAGATGTGCATAGATGATTAAGGGATAGATGCTCATCGTACCTAGGCTAGTTTAGATTTTTCTTCTCATTGGCTATTAGCTTAAAACAAGATTATTTTCCATTTTCTCTGGGAGTAGCACTAGTTTAGGATCACATCATACACCTCACTCTGGACTAAACCATATGTGACAAAGAAAATACTAGTCCAAGTGGGAAGACAAAGAACTGCGATCAATGTGTAACTATCTAGATACACAACTAGTTCATCTGTGGAGTTTGACTGGATTGTGCCTACATGCTCATATTTGTATGGTTGAGTGTAGGGATACCTAGCCAATGATGAGCTTGAAGATGTAACTAATCTAGATAACTTTTTTTCATTGTTTGACCTATGTTTTGTCCTTGTTCAACCTCCAAAATGATTAATTTTGGAAACTTTGGCCTTGTGCTACCTTGGGAAGGCCTGGAATCCTAACTTTGATCCTCTAGATGTCATGCAACATACTTCCCTTGGTCTCCACCTAGCTCCACACTAGCTAGTGTGGATCTAGCATGGAAGATATTTTTAGGCACCAAAAGGGGATTCTAGGGATTGAAACTGATGTCATAAGTAGTCTATTCCCTTCCCTAGTCAACTACGTTAACATGCAAGATATCAGAACTCGTAAACTAACTAAAAAAATCCTAGGAAACTATTTGGATGTTTCATCCATGCTAGGGTTCACCCCTTCCATATTGGCTAGCATAAATCTAGCATGGGTCCAACATGGAAGCCTTAAAAGCCTTTATTCTTTAGTCCAAACAACCCAAAAATAGCCTTTCCTAATGCCCAAAATTATCCAACAATCTTGTATCCATAAATCATGGCTCTCTAAGGCCTAAAACTAGTAAAATATAATCCTTTTTTATCATGTTTTAACCAAGATTCATCATATGTATCCCATTTGGCCTTATTTGGGCTTGGTTTTATCATATCATAATTTGTTTTGACCATTTTTGCATGGTTGACCTTATTTGGCCTCAATACTACCTCTATCTCAATGTATCATCCTTATTCTCTATATTATGGTCATGTATAGTCTTGTTTCACCTTTGATTGGTATTGAATGATGGGGTTTGACCTTCCTTGACCACCATTTGGCACCATGTAACCATGATCCACTAAGACCTAAAACTAGCATCATGGCCTACTAAGGCCTTAAAGTGGCAAGATTGTGACATCAATTGACCTTGTTTTACCTTATTATGCATGTTTTATCCTTATTATGTCTTTTCTTGGCCTTTATTTAGCCTTCATTTCATCTTATTGGTTTCTATCTCTTATAGCCTTATATATCCTTGTTGCTTTGAGTTTGCATTTTATAGTATGGAATTGCATAATTTTATAGCATTTTGAAAATTTTTACTCATATTTACCCATGTGCTTATGGTTGACATGCAAGAATAAAGTGAGTGGACCTTATGGTGATGTTGAATGGTGTATTGAACCTAGTTGCCTAAATCTTAAGCTTGAGGATCTTTTTGATCACGTATCCTTAATAGAGAAACCTCTAGAATGGTTTGAAAACCTAGTTAAAACCTTTAACCTAGAGGCTGGTGACATTATGAAGGACTCTCTAGTTGAGGTTCTTATCATGACACATAATGGAAAGAAAATCCTAAAACTAAGTTCCTCACTAGAAACTCAACAGGCTCAAGACATCACCAAGGTCCTACAAGATAACATTAAGATCTTCACTTGGTCATATGAAGCTATGCTAGGCCTAGACCCATGCCTAGTATAACACAACATCATACTTGATCCTAGCACTAGACTAGTTAAGCAAAAAGTACATAAGATTAGACTTGATTTAGCCTTGACACTCCATGATGAAATCACAAAACTCTACCAAGCTATTTTCATTAGTGCTATTGACTACATAGAATGGGTATTCAACATAGTGATATTCCCTAAGAAAAAAAAGAGTATTTGCATTTGCAACAATTTTTGAAACCTAGATAAGGTAACCATCAAGGAACACTTTCCTTTGGCTAGTATTAATCAACTTATTGATAGTATGATTGGGCATGCCTTACTACCCTTTATGGATGGGTTCTTGGGATATAACTAGATTAGGATTAACCCTGAGCATCAACTTAGCATGACCTTCATGTCCTCTTGTGGTACCTTTTACTATACCATGATGGCCTTTGGCCTTAAGAATGCAAGATTAATGTACAAACAAGCCATGACGTACATCTTTAGTAATTACATGTTAGGTTTTCTCAATGATTATGTAGAAAACATAGCTATTAATTCCAAAGTGTCCAACGACCATGCACATGACCTAGACCTTGTACTTAAATGATGTCTTAAGTATGAACTTAGGATTAATCCTAAGAAGTGTATCTTCGGTGTCAAGACTAATAAGATTCTTGGCTTTGTAGTATCTAAAGCAAGGATATGTGTAGATCCTAATAAGGTTAAGGCCATATCCAAATTAGCAATGCCTACTAACCTTAAGGATATTTGGGGATTACAAGGCATATTACAATTTATTCATAGATTTATTGTTAGGCTTACAGATAAGCTACAACCCATGCAACACTTGCTTAAGAAAGGAATTCACTATGAGTTGACAACTCAATGTTAAGAGACCTTTGAAAACCTTAAGCAAGAGTTGGCACAACTACCAACAATCTATCCTCCATAAGAGGGTAAGCCTTTTTAAATCTACCTTGATATCTATAACACATCCAGTGCCTTTCTACTCTATCAAAAACATGATGATTGAGTAGAGATGCTAGTATACTACCTTAGCCATGCATTAGTTGCCCACCAGACTAGATACACTAAAGTGAAGAAGTATTGTTTGGCACTAGTCTTCTCATTGAAGAAATAGAGACACTACCTCTTCAGAAGCTAGGTCAATGTCATTTGCAAAGATAACATGCTCAAAGCCATAACGACCAACATCTATGAGTATAGTTGTATAGCCCAATGTAAAGCCAGAACTATAGAGTTTAACCTTCATTATGTTTATCAATCTTTAACAAAAGGTCAAGCTATAGTTGTACAACTTACTAATTTTCCCATTGATGGCCAAGTAGCCATAGATCCTAAGTTTCCTGATGAACATGTAAATACCATTAGCCAAGTGGTTGAGGATTACGAGGTGATCATGCACTTTGACAAAGCTTCAATTATCCATGGGGCTAGTGCCACTGCCGTTATAACATTCTCATTTGGTGAAATATGATCGTTGACCTATTGTTCTGAGTTTCCATATACCAACAACATAGAAGTGTATGAAGGTTTGATTAGAGAAATGATGGTAGCTTATGATCTAGGAAACAAGTGCTTAATGATCAAAGGTGATTCACAACTTATGGTCAAGCATGTAATCGAGGTTTATGTATGTAAAGCCAAACATTTATAGCCTTACTGTGACTTAGGAAAGCAAGTGTTATAATAATTTATAGATGTTGATATTCCCCAAAATGAGAATTCCATAGTTGATGTCATTGCAACGTTAACCCTCAGTGTTATGCTAGATGTGTTTAGTAAGTTGCCCACCTTAACTATGAACTATGTTATCCCCATCACACAAAGTGCTAATGATACCTTGTGGTCATAGTTCATACTGGTCCTACCAAGGAGTGATATGATGATATCAAATTTTATCTTATGCATGAAGAACCTTCACAAGGCCTAACAACCATTCATAAAGACACTATACATAAATGCTCACAGGATTATGTCGAAGGTCCTATGATGGTGTATTACTAGATTGCTTAGGTAAAATTGAAGCTAGCATAGTCCTAGAGAAGGTTGATGAAGGTGTGTGTGGAGTACATACTAGACCTATAGCCATGGCTACTAAAATTAGATGATTAGGTTATTACTATCCCTATATGAAAAGTGACTACCTACATAAGGTAAAGACTTGTGACACATGCCAGTAGCATAGTAATCTCATCCACGTATTGCCAACTGAGTTGCATGTTACTCATATCACTTGGCCATTTCAATGATGAAGGTTGGATATTGTTGGACCTGTAATGCCTAAGTCTTCCATAGGAAGTAGCTTTATCATCATCACAACCAAATACTTTACTAAGTAGGTTGAGGCTATTTCCCTAAGAAAGACAACATCTACGCAAGTTTGTAGATTCATCTTGGACAACATAGTAGCCCATTTTTTCATACCTATGACAATAGTCACAGACAATGAATAGTAGTTTATTAGCCAAGAAATCAAGAATTTCTATCATGACCTAGTGATGAGTGATGAGGTACCCCTATGCCCAACCATATGAATCACAAAGTGTTCATGCATGATCCAGTAAAATTCTGTTAACTTTGTCATTTCTAGTGTAGTAGCACTCTAGGAAGTGAATCTAGCCCTAAGGTTAATCATTATCTTCCCAATTATACTTGTGACATTCGTTGGTATGGTTAAGTATAATTGAGGCATTTAATTTTTATCATTTTTATGTTTTATAGTTGGGTGCTTGAATTGTAGATAAAAAGATATTTGATTAACTAATCTAAATTAATTAATTAACTAGCATTTAACTAATCCTAACATAAGCATCTAATCCCACTTGTCGTACATGTCTTAAACCCATGTATCCATTGTTGGGCGACCAAGCACTATGCTACTATGCATACCAAGCAATAAGGCCACTAGGATTACCAAGTGAATACATGTTATGCTCAAAGCATTCATACTTATGTGTGTAATCTATCTTGCCTAATTTCCTCATTAATGTAATAACTAGGAAATATTTAATAACTAATTGAAAGAATTTAATAAATAATTCAAAATAGTAAATGCATAAATGAATTAGTTAATCTATCCAAAGTGCTGCAAGGTTTATAAGAAAGTTCATCTTTATTACCACACACAGTATCGTGCTTAGGTACAACAATGCTCAAATCAAGATCTATACACTCAATGCTCCTGTTGCAGGCACTTGGAGGAAAAATTCTAATTTTTGAATGGAAAAAATGCAAGAGCTCTACTACAACTACAATCTACCTATTGCCATAAATGCAGCTACAAGCATTTATGTATAGCTAACTTAGATAGTATGTCAACATGGCCATGTCAACACATGATATGATATGTCAACTAGGCCTTGTTGTTAATGCTACTGATAGAGCACAACTCATCATACCCCCACGATTGAAAGAAAACTCATCCTTGAGTTTGTTTACAAAATTGGGAAGGTATGGGATTATTGACTAACTTTCTTTGAATAAAATAAACTGACTAACCTAACAAAAAATGGAGTGTACGGACCAACACATTACAAAAAATGAAGGTGTTTATGACATAAAATTAAACACCATGACTCAAATCTTTAAAATTGGATAACATGTTCCTTGATGATGTGAAGCTGATGGAGAAGATCAAATGATCCTAGATGATGATGGTTTCTAAGGCTTTGAGGAACCTTCATAGGCTTCATGCATGGGTGATTGAGGTGGCTGTGGCTATCCTGCTGTTGCTACAACTTCAAGTGGGAGGTATAAAGCATCTAGAAGTGCCTTCATTTTTTCCTCCTTACTCTTGGGATCATGCACCATCCACGTAACTTTGCCAATGTGGGTCAAAATGGGCACATCCCAAGGACATGGGATTGTTGGAAACAACTCTTTGCATTTACAAACCAAGTAATGAACTATTTGCATTCAATGTTGAACACGTTGACTGTGTTCTTCAACTTCTAGTAGTCATTCATTCATTTGGCTAGGTTCTCAGTGATAGATTGTTGATCTCTAAATCACCCTCTAAGAACTTTAAGTTTAGCATTAGCAGTCTCAAGCCTCTGCTTGGTGTCTTTGTGGTGCTTGAACTTAGCCTCGTATAGCATATATGAGTTAGCCACTTGTTTCTCCAATTCTGACTACGGCCGTTTGGCTATCAGCATTGCCAAGTTTGCATAATAGAGATTGGCCAACTCCATGTACTTTATCCTTTCCTCTATTTGTAACTCCTTTAAGTGGATCTTTGCTTTGTTATAAGTATCGATCTAATCAATGATGGGTTGCCACATCTCTCTTCCTTATTTGAGTTGTTAGAGGGATTCATTTAGTTTTGCCTTTATCATCTAAATTTGTTTTACATTCACTCCCTTTTGCAAACCAACCTAGTCCCTGTAGTGATTCTTCACTTTCTCAAATTTTAGGGCTTTGTTGTTCTAGGTAGCAATCTTGATGGCTGATTTCTAGCATAAGGTACGTACCTCCTTTATTGATAGATTGTAGTTTTCCATGGTCAATTTTCTTAGTTCAATGTTTAACCTAGTAAGCTACTCTTGCTATTGATGAATGAATTTTTGCTTTTGATCTTTCTATGCATCAACATTTTGTAGGCGATGATTCTATGCGGTAAATGCTTCATTCTCATAGCACATCTGATTCAAGTCCTTTTTGATTGAGTGTGTTTCAGCTTCTACTATGAACTATTTAAGGATGGCCATCAATACCTCCTCCTTAGCCTTCTGAAAGCATTCTTGAAGCTATTTGATAACTTCATCCCTTGTCACTACTAGGCTAAGGATTGCTTGTTCTATAGGTTGGCCACGAAGTTCGGCAACCTCCATGGCCAAGCATTGATTATGCTCTTGGGATGTTTCTAGTTGTCCCTCCAAAATAATGCATCTGCCTCTTACATTTAGTAGCTTTGAATGGGTTGCAGTGATGTTCTTTGATAGATCAAAAATGTCTAGAGTTGATTGGCCAATTCCTACAAGTCATTCTAGTAATTTTTTGTGCTAGGATACTTTTAATTTTCCACTGACTATGCTTGTAGGCATTTGCACATCTTGTAGTGTAGATACATTTGGTAAATATGTCGCAGGTGCATTTAATTCTTCATCTACATGGTTAACCACTACTTCTGCCGCTGTCTCCTATCCTTAGTACTATGTCATAAAGATAGTTGCTTCTTCATCTTCCTCCTACCTCATCGAGAAAGTGGCAGCATTCCCAAAGATTTTTGGGAATAGATGATGTGTTGCTAGTGATACTTTCACCTCTCGAGCATTGACATTTGACCTCAAAAACACCTATGTTCTTTGGGCAAAGAAAATTAAACCACCCCTCAACATTTGGCTAATTATTTGGGCCACCTCATTAAGGTGTCTTATCACTTGCTAATACACAAATGGATCTACCCTACTTGTTCCTACTTGTTGCTCTTGTTTACTCAAGAGCTATTCTTAGATTTTCCATAGTTGTTCCATGGTTACACGGGACTCCAATATTAGTTCCTAAGTAGGTGGTGGTGGCAACAACTCCTTTAATTGAGTTATTATTGGTGTCTTCTCTTTCATGATCTCAGACCATGAAGCCAAAGGAGTATGTCTAAGTGTATCATTAGAGTAATGAGAAATTCCTACCCTCTTGCAAAGTTTTCTCATGAGGCATGGAAAGGGTAGGGTCTTCGTTCCAGATTCATTTTCTTTATAAAAATTCTCAATCTCCAAATATAGAAGTTGTAGAAGGTTAATGGGGAACTTCCTAGTTAGAGTGATGCATGCTTGAGTGAAGAAAGTAGTCACCTTGCTTGGCCTCACTATTGGATTAAGGTGATAGGCTGCAATCTTGAAATAAATTCACTCCGTTGGTGTGAGTGCCCCAAACTCCTTATAGTCCACCTTGTAGCAACATTGAGTCCACTCCTTCTTAGCCTTAGGATCACCTTGCATGGATAATTCTACTAGCTATGTTCTAGTGTTAGGTAACCCAAGTGCCTATGTAATAGCTTATGCTAAGTAGGACACTTGAATATCCTTGATCTTGACTATGGATCATAACCTTCGATTATTCTAGAAGAGGTATGTTTCTCCCATGTACCACTCCCCATTGGACGTGATGATTGGCCACATGGGAAAAATTCATAATTGAGTCTTGACATCCTCTAAAGCCTTCTCTAAAAATGGTTCAAAGTTTATCTCCTGAAGAACGGATTGTTGAATTTCTCAAGACTTGATGATATCAAGGTAGGCTTGAGTCAAAGTGACCTAGAGCCTTGGCATAGGACTAGACACTTCTCCTCTTTGTAATTTTTTTAGTTGGAACTTCTTCCTCTAGAATCTGTTAAATAGATTCCACTTTGGACTCCTCATGAAGAGGTCCCATTGCATGGGTTGCCTTAGGTAGTTTTTGGGCTTGTTCTTACTAACCCCTTCTAGCTCTAGATCATTTCTCCCATGGTTGTGAGGCTTCTCCTTCCTACAAACATTTTTCCTTTGGTGCCATCTATAATCACAATAAAACCATGGATTAGCAATTATTGTGTAACCTTAACACAATTGGGATACCTTATCTCTTAAGGATAGTTACACTTGGCTAAGTTGTGATTTTGGCTATTTTAATTAATCCAATTATTATTTATTTATGTATTTTCATTAATAAATCATCTTGAAGGTTTTTGAAAGGGTTAATTTATGAAAAAGTTGATGTTTATATGTTGTTAAGGTTATTAACCCTTTGGGGAAGCTAGAAAAATTTCCAAAAAATTTCATCAATTTTTCATTGAAAACCTTAAGGTTTACAGCCCCCACGATAAAGATCTTACATCTAATAAGTGTAGGATCAAAAAATGGAATGATTTGAACAAACAGTTGGGAAGTTATGAGCTCTGGAAGGTATTAGCCTCTGAAAATTTTCAAAAACTTCCCTTGTGTTATGAGCAAATGGCAAAAAATTACAAAATGTTTGGTGGTATATATAGGGTTTTTGCGATGCGTCGATGAGGCTTAGTTGACTGGGCCTTGTCAACTAGGATGGATGTGTTGATGGGGCCTCAACAATGCAAGCATTGACCATCATAGTCAAACTTTAACCTTAGTCAAACTTGCAAAATATGAAGAATTTTTGAGTAAAATTGGTATCAAATGAAAGCTCTAAAGACCAAGATTACTATGAAAACATGAGAAGATGGTGTTTAAGCTCATAAATTTTAGAAAAAGAAGAAAAATTGATTTAGTCGATGAATGAAATAAAAGATTAAGGAGCACTAAGTATTTTACACAATGAAAAATGCAAAAGATTAGATTGTGACGATGTCAAAGGTAAGGAACCTTAACTAACCAAGCCAAGAGCTATGTAAGTGGATCCTCCCCATAGTAGGATCATGCCCTTTTTTCCCTTGCATAACCTCAACTAAGAAGTTTGTGGGCCCCATAGTTGATTGAATAACATGACAAATTAAGAACCAACCCGACAGAATCCACTCAAGAATCCTAACACATCAGACTAAGACATAGAGCATAACATAGAACACTATAGTGAGGTGAATTACAATAGCATGGATGAATGATGGAGAAGATGGAATGGAGTTCCAAATTGAGGTCATAAAAAGTTCCTTATGGAATTTTGTATTTAAAATGACCTAGGAAGTTCCATCCTTGGTCCAGACCAAAACCAACCACTTTTAATGACTTTGCATCATCACTCTAAGATTGATCCACCCACTCAAGACATAAGAATGTGTCCACAAGACAACCACCATTCCACAAGAAGAAGAAAAGAGAAGTAGGAAGTAAGAGAGCAGGCCTTGGTTAGAGGGGACCTTTAGGCATAGATGCAAGTCATTCAAGTCTCATAACCAGTGCTTGTAACTCATTTATTTCTCTAGGGGATGTGCTTTGAATTCCCATTGTTTTTTTCTTGAATGGGAACCACATCATGCAATGACGTTATTTTGACTTCCTTTAGTGGTTGGTGTGGAATGGTAAGAAGTCCATGAAAAACACTCAAGCAAGAAGAACAAGTTACCAACCTTTGAATCCTTCCTAATTCCAGAACTACCAAGGTCATTGATTGATTAAAAGTTTCTTTAATGGAAGGGACCTCAAATTCCTAGAACAAGGAAAACCATAGAGTTCATTGAATGGGCAGATGACGTGGACTCACTACCTGNAGAGTTCATTGAATGGGCAGATGACGTGGACTCACTACCTATTCCAAGAAAAAATAAACCATGTTAAGGTTATCAAACATCAAAATTCAAAAATAGAAACTAGACATCGATAATCACACATTAAGCATAAACCATCATTAGTAAATAGCAACAACGACATTGTGTCCTAGGACAATAAAGAAAATTTATTAGCAAAAATAAGAAAACATAACAAATAAAAAAAAAGAAAGAAAAATAAAATAAAGTAAAATATATAAGAAAGTGTAAAATAATCAAGAAAATTTAAAGGTACTAAAGATGGTGTAAAATTATAAAAATTCAAAAATAAAAAGTTTGTAAAATCAAAAACGTGAAAAACAAAAAGGTAGGAAAAACTAAGAGGCCATGGTAATGGTAAACACAGATGGCCATCTCCCCCATGACTAAGTTAGAGGGAGGAGATTCAAAAAATAGAACATGGTTGTCCATCCACTAAGGTGGTAGTTACACTAGCTTGTTTTGGTTCTAGAAAAGGCTTCACTTGTTGGATGTTGACCAACTGCTTTTTATTTGGAATTTTAGGTCTGTAGATTATCATGGACCTAGAGGGAAAGGTTTGATCACTTATATAAGGTTCCTTCCACAATCTTTGGAATTTTTTCTTTTGGGATACATGTGTGGGGTTCTAGTAAAGAACCTTATCTCTTGGTTGAAGTTTTACTTTCTTGATTCTAAGGTCATGATGTTGCTTACTAAATGCCTTGTTCACCTCATTCAAGGATAGTGCCACTAATCAATTTTCATCTAGCATGTTTAGGTTGATCAATCTTTCCTTCTATGCTAGACTTAGGTTAAGATTTACATCATAGGCTGTTGAGAGTGTACGAAGATCTGATTGAATGGAAGTTTTTCATATACTAACTTTTAGGGAGGATATCCAATAGGAAGTTTCCAAGTTGAATGATAAGCCCAAAGAGCATCGTTAAGCTTTGTACTCCAATCCTTTCTATATTTTCTAATGGTCCACATTAATATTTATGTAATATCCTAGTTGGTTAGCTCTACTTGACTGTTAGCTTAGGGGAAGTAAGGTGTTTGAATTTATGTTCTACCCCTAAGTGTTGCATTAATTTTCTAAATGTGACACTTGTGAAATGGGTTCCATTATCAAAAATTAGTGAACATGACACCCCAAACCTATTCATGATATTTTGTTGTATAAATTTGATAGTAATGGATGATGTACAATCAGTAATGACTACCTCTTGTACCCATTTTGTGTAATAGTCAACTACTACTATAATATACGCCTTTTCATTGGACATGGATGTGATGGGACCCACGAAGTCAACGCCCCATATGGCGAAAGGTTTTAGTGGTTGAATCCACTGTTGAGGACCTTAAATGTGAGTGATCATCCCCTTGTCACATTGACAACATTCATAAGACTTGACAAACTAGTGGGCATTCCTAAAGATTTTGGGCCAATAGTATCTTGCCATCAGGATTTTTATGGCCATGTGTCTCCCTGCATAGTGGCCTTCACAAGGCCCTTCGTGAGCATCCTTGAAAATGCATAATTGATCTTCATCAAAGACATACCAATGAATCAGGCCATTAGCACACACCTTGTAGAGATATCCATTAATTTTCATAAAGTATTTGAACGATGAAGAAATTTAACTTTTTCCTAAAATCCAAGTCTTGTGGCATCTTTTAAGTGAGAAGATATATGAGGATTTCATTATACCATATTTCTTTTTCAGGAATTTGTTCACTTATTGCTCCAGTAAAGAGGACTTTGTCTAGAAACTAATTAGAGAGTAGTCTTTCCTCCTCTTTTTTATCCCATCTTAAGTAAGAGAGGTGGTTAGTGATCACATTCTCGATCTTTTTTTGATCTACCATAGTAAGATCGAATTCCTATAAGATCACAAGCCACTGTATGACATGAGGGCTCACCATTAGCTTATTCATGAGGAAGCAGATTGTACTATCATCCATATGCACAAATACTTTGTAACCTAGCACATAATGTCTAAACTTTTGTAGCGCATACACCACTACCATTAATTCTTTCTCCATGGTGGTGTAACTTAACTGTGCCCCCACAATGCTTCTGTTCACGTAGTGGATGTAGGATGAACATTTTTTATCATCCATATGTGTGAGCACAACTTCCAAAGTGTAGTTAGATGCATCCATCATGATGTGGAAGGGTTTGGACTAATTTGGTGCTAGTAGAATTGGTGTTTCTATGAGTTTCTCCCTTAATTGTTGGAATGTGTGTTCACATTCCTTGGTCCAAATAAAAGGTGTATCTTTCTTTGTAAGTTCTACCAATAGCTTTGCAATCTTACAGAAATTCTTAATAAATTACCTATAGTAACCAGTGTATCTAAGGAATGATTGAACATCTTTAACAATCTCTAGTTGGCATGTTATTCCTTGGATGACCCTTATCTTTTCTGGGTCTACCTCAATCCCTTTTTGTGAAATTTAGTGCCCTAGAACAATGCCTTCTTAGACCATAAGATGGCTCTTTAACTAGTTGAGCCATAGGTTTATCTCTACACATCTTTTCAACACTTGTTCAAGTTAATCCAAGGCTTGCTCAAATGTAGCTCCATAGGTGGAAAAGTCATCCATGAAGACTTCAACATTATACCAATTTGTTGTTGAAAGATACTAAAGACCAAGTGTTGAAAGGTTGTAGGGCATTGCATAGGCCAAAAGGCATCTTACAATATGCAAAAGTCCCCCAAGGACTTGTGAATGTTGTCTTGGCTAGTCTTTGGATGCAATTTGGATTTGGTTATAGCCACTATGACAGTCCAAAAAGCTATAATAACAATGTCCAAATATGGCATCTAATGCTTGATCTACAAATGGAAAAGGAAAACGATCTTTAAATGTTGCCATATTTAATAGCCTAAAGTCAATGCAAACCCATCATTTTCCACCCTTCTTTGATACAATTACGAGTGGGCTAACCCAGTCACTATTAGTGATGGGATAGATGAACCTTGCCTTGAGGAGTTGCTCTATCTTCTCCTTGATGATTTGCTTCAATTTGGGGTTTATCCACCTCTGTAGCTACCTTCTAGGCTTCATAGCCAGGTCAATATAAATGTGATGTTGGCATATCCTTGGATAGATTCCTGTTAGCTCTAGATATGACCAAGCAAAGGTTGTTAACCATTTATTCACCACTTTCAATAACTTTTCTTTTTTCTCAGGAGCAAGTTTGGCATTGATTATGATCGTTTTACCATTCTTTAAAAATGCATAATCCATTTTGATTGGTAAATTTTTTAGTTCTAAGGGCTCTTGCTTGAAGTGATCAAGGATCTTCAACTCTCCCTAATAGTTATCATCATCTTCATCAGAGAGTTGGAAATGAGCTTGTTCAATTTTTTCCATGCCTTCAACATATGAATAAGTTAAACTCTCAGTTGGCACCATGCATATTGTGCTATATTTGAATTAGCTATTAGCCACTAGGTGCCCTCCTACTTTGTGGCTGCTACATACAAACACCTTTAAATATTAATCTCTTATGCATACTGATTTCATGCCTTAATGTATGTACTCTTGATTGACCAAATATTTTACATGTAATTGTACCTATTATCAATATACACAATGCATGAAATACACTTCTGCTCAATTTTTCCTAGCTCATTTTCCTTAGATATTTCTAAAGATAGGTTCCTTATACCCATTCTTACATCGACCGTGCTTAACCAAGCTCTTCTCATAATGATAGGGAAGTCATTTTTGTAGATGTCTACCTTGATTACTAGAAAATTAGTGGGATAGAACCACCCACACACTATGCTTACAATGTCCTCTACTAAATCCAAAGGGATAGTAATTGACTGATTTGCTAATTCTAGATGAATGTTGCTCTTCTTGAGAGGTGGTAGGTTCCAAACCTTGTACATGTTATGGAAGATGAGATTAACTTTGGAACTAGAGTTAAGAAGAGCCTTGCATGGCCCTTATCCAACAATTTGTAGATAGATGAGTGGACTTCTTGGATCAGATATTTTTGTAGAAATATTTCCAACCTTGATCCAATTAGAAATAGTATGAGTTAGCATTATAGTGCGTATCCTAGGCAGTACTTGGTTTGAAGGGCACTTGAAAGTATTTGATGTAGATGATGAGGGTGTTGGAGAGTGATTAGCTGGAGTAGGTTATGAGGGCTAGAGAGGACTGCTAGGCTAGAAGAAAGGTCTCTTCTTAGATCAATTATCTAGACCATTTAGTTCAAAAACTAGTTGTGAGTGCATAGCCCTTGTAGCATTTCATTGTTGAAACTATGGAGGAATCTCACCTTGCATGGATGGAGTAAGAGATAATTGAGTTGAAGGTAAAGGTGTAGGTGCAAAGGGATGTGGAGGATTATAAGGATACGAATATGGGTTTTTTCCTTGAGTAGATGGTGAATGTGTTTGGTGATACTCTGAAGGGTAATGGTGATGTTGGAATGATGCATGACTTGCACAACTTCTAGAGGAGATGCACTGCTGAACATAGTAATCATATGGATTTGGTTGCCTATAAGGGTACTGCTACCTTGGTGGTGGCATTCCCCATGACTATGGTTGATATTACTATTGGTATTGTTCATATGGTTGTGGAGGAGTTCTACTTGGGTAGTAAGCTTGTTGTTGTTGGTGGAACTACCTTGGATTGCCTTGAGCGTAAGGAAATTATCTTGGAGCTTTCCTGTGTGCTAGGCAAGGATTCATACACTCTAGACTCTTGTAAGTGTGACACCATAGGGCAACATCCCTCTAGATGTTCGTATTGATATATGTTACATTTTATTTCATCATCAAAGTTAGGCTCCACAACTTCCTCTACTGCAGCAAATTTGCCCTTACCTCTTTGGTAGGCATGTTCAACTTCATTTCGCCCCCTGCATTATGATCACTATTTTGTTCTTTGGATGCTTCAGCAATCTTCAAAGGAGTTTGAAATTTTTCATCCAAAGAGTCCCATAACTTTTCAACCTTGGTTAAAATGTCAAAAATAGAGTTTTACATGGGCAAGGTCTTTCTATTCACCACTTCATCAAGTGGTGATTCCTCCTCATCATAATATTGGACCTCTTATTTTTTGATGGATGGGTCCCTATTATACTCTTCAACACTTTCCCTCTTTTGTAGCTCACCTTCTTCTTTTTCTACCTACTTAATTAGCATTTGGATCTAATAAGCTCTCATTTCAAACAACCTTCCTTGGGCATACACCCCAAGGGTTATTCTTATTTCTACTTTAATCCCATCTATGATGTGGTGAATTTGTTTTCTCTGAGAGTAACCATGGCCAGGGCATCCATGTAGGAGTGAATAGTATTAGCCCATGGTAGCATCCAAGGGTTCATATACTCCTTGTTTCCAGCCTTGGATTTGCCTTCTCAGATTAGACACTCTAGAGTATGTTTGGTATTTATCATTGAATAGCTCTAACATTATACTCCATCTGTGGATAGATTTTGGCTCTAAGGATTGGTACCAACTTTTAGCTTTCTTAATGAGTGTCCTTAGGAAAAGCTTGAGTTTCTGACACTCATTCTCTATGTTCTATAAGGCACAAACATCTTGAAAAGATTGTATATGTGTTTGCAGATCAGAATTATATCCCCCCTCAAATCTTGGAATATTGTTCATGTCTAGATGCTTGATCTGGAAATCCTTCATATTCATATGTCTGGTTGGGATTTGTATTTCCTCTGCAATATTGAGCATACTTCGACTCACCAATCATTACTGCATCTATAATGTCGATGACAGTTTTGGCCACCCCTTTGGTTTTGGTGGCCATCATAGTCATTGTTATCTTGGTGATTACCTTCATCACGATTGTTTCAATGGTAGCTTTTATGAGAACCATCAAATGAAGAGGAATGTTTAGAATTGGATGAAGAAGATGAAGAGGAAGATGGACTACCACCACCACTGTGGCATCTACCATCACTCTTACGTTTATTATGATCATCATCCTTAGATCCCTTGTTATTGCAATGTTTACTCGAGTCCTTACCTTGGCTATCACTCCTTTCTAAACCTAGTTTATGAATAGTTGATCACAGGGTCAGGTTCACATCCTCCACATCAGTAGAAAGGGGTGGAGAATCTTCATGTTGAGAACCTTCCAAGGGAGGATCCATATTGTCATCTTGATTTAGTATGAATAAGGGATTGGTGTAATGTTTCCCCTTTGTAGCTTCATGGAGCTTCTTTTGATGTTTATCATGTTTTCATTATGTTTTAGTGGGATAGCAGTTTAGATTGTCATACCCATCCACAATGTATTCTTCATGAAGATCTACTATGCCCAACTTCTTAAGGGTTTTGAATTGCATTCTAGGCACAAATCTATTAGGAGGCAAGACAACATTACCATCCATATCATGTCATCATAAATGTTCATCCTGATGTAGGATGAAGGTGAATTTTGGTACAAAATCATCTAGATGAGTGTATACCACCTTGCATTCTTATAGTACTGGTGGTTTGATATCATTATGCTTGCGAGAAGAAGACATTTTGCAAAACAAGATAAAATTATCAGTGTGCTTTTATAATTCTATGTATAGAAGGAATGATATTGACCTTTAGGTTAGTATAATGATATAATGTTATTCATTTAGACTTAAATAGTACACGTTCCACAAAGAAACTCCCCAACAACGATACCAATGATGAGCGATGAGGTACCCCTACGTCCAACCATATGAATCACAAAGCGTTCATGCATGATCCAGTCAAATTTCATGGAATTTGTTGTTTCTAATGCACTAGCCCTTTAGGAAGTGAATCTAGCCCTAAGGTCAATTTTTGTCTTCCCAATTACACTTGTGATGTTTATTGTATTGTTAAGTGCAACTAAGGCATTCAATTTTTATCATTTTTATGTTTTATAGTTGGGTGCTTGAATTGTAGATAAAAAGGGATTTGATTAACTAATCTAAATTAATTAATTAATTAACTAGAATTTAACTAATCCTAACATAAGCATTCAATCCCACTTGTCGTACATGTCCTAAACTCACGTATCTATTGCTGGGTGACCAAGCACTATGCTACTATGCATACCAAGCAATAACGTTGCTGGGATTGCCAAGTGAATATGTGTTACACTTGAAGTGGTCATACTTATGTGTGTAATCTATCTTGCTTAATTTTCTCATTAATGTAATAACTAGAAAATATTTAACAACTAATTGAAAACATTTAATAAATAATTGGAAATAGTAAATGCATAAATGAAGTAAGCAACAAGACCATCATCAACTTACTCAAGAAGATTCTCAAAAACAATAAGTGTAAATGGCATGAGCAGCTTATCCATGCACTTTGGTCCTATCAAACAAGCTACCATATGAAAACTAGTGTAACAACTTATAGCCTGGCTTATGGTTTTGAAGCCATCTTACCTTTTTAATTGTAGGTGTCATTACTTTAAATACCCTTAATAGACTTCATCAATGATGAGAAAAGTAAGAAGTTACAGAAAGTGGACCTGGACTTGGTAGAGAAGCAGTGGGTGTGAACACTTGCTTACATTGATCAATATCAAGAGAGGAAAAAATAGCAGTGCCACCATAACTTAACCATGCATAATATCAAGAAAGATGACTTGGTCCACAAAGCCATCTGTGAGCATGCAAATAAATTCTTAGCCAACTGGAAGGGACCCTTCTTAGTTACTAGAGCCTACGACAATGGAGCATTCAAGAATGTGGATATGGATGGGAATGAGTTGATCAGTTTAGTTAATCATTCTTATTTAAAGCCATATTACATGTAGCTTGCAACAACCTTCATAGGCAACATCAAGCGAGCCTGCATGAATTTTTTAGTGGCCTATTGTGGCCTTAAACCAAAAACTATGTCCTGTTGAGCCCTTAAACTAGCACTATAGTCTACTATGATCTTAAATTGGCAACATGGCCAACCAAGGCCTTAAACTAGTAACATGACCCATTACGGCCTTGAGCTAGCAACATTGGTGACCTGGGTGGCCTGGTTTTATCATTTTATGTGACATGTATGCATTGTAATGTTTGCTTTGTTTGCTTGGTTTACTTGTCCTCTTGAAGTTTTGTTTGTAGGATGGAGTCTAGAGCCATTGCAAAGGGTGTAATTCATTATGGTAGAAAGTCACCACATGAACCTAATGTGCACAATTTAGTGAGTTTGTCCTGCTATGTCAAGAGTGCTTGTACCATTGCCCTTCATCTAGTACCAATCCTTAAGCCCAACCTTGTAGCTTGATTATGACCTTCCATACCTTGGGCAATAATGTTGATCAATGTCTAACATTCATGCATTTATGACCATATGGAATTATTTTCATCATGCTTCACCTCCAAGTCCACTTGAATGTAATACATCTCATTTTGTAGGAAATCATTAAGTCCATTAGACATAATACATCTTGTTCAATGGGAAAACCCCAAGTCTATTGAGTGTAACACAACTCACTTAATGGGAAAACCAAACCAAACTAGGCCTTAGCAAAGCAATCTAATGAAAGTTTAACCCCACAAAAAAAGGGAAGGGATGAAAATTGTTGACCTTATGATTTTGGCTTGTCAAAATAGTAAGAAAAATGAAAAACAAGTTTGTTTGCTTATTTGTGTGATTATTGTACTTTTAGGACAAGAACTTGGATTGGGAAAGGCTATGGAAAAGTGATAAATCGCATTGTTTTTATTTGTTTCGACATTGGGTATTTGACATCAGAGCCTCAACATCAGGTATCTGATGTTAAAGCCAAGATGTGATGTAAGGTATTCGATGTCACAGGATATACACTAGCATAAAAATATAGTGCTTGGGCTCATGATTTTGAGTCATTTTTTAATAGTTTTTTAGTTTTCAATCAAAATAACGAAGCTCTTGTAAGTTGTTTTCTCCAAAGTTAGAATATTTTTTGAGTGCTTACACTAGGAGTCTAAGTGTGTACGGATCTTTGTTCAAACACTAATGTACCTAAGCATAGTAGTGTGACAAGAATAAAAATGAACTCTTTTGACAATCCTTATAGCACTGAGAATAGATTCTTTGAGAATACATATAGTGCTTCGTAACCCAACAACACTTAACATTTGGTAGCCCAACAACACTATATGTGTTTAGGATGTGTCCAGGAAAGTGGGACAGGTACTTGTGTTAGGCTAGCTAGGCAATAGATGAATTAGATCTTAAATTACTTTACCTTTCATTCTTGTTGTAGGTGATTAAACTTATAAAACATAAAATGATAAAAATCATATGCCTAACTTTGGACAAAATCACACATGACAAAGCTACCACTACTCCAAGTGGGAAGACAACGAACTATGATTAGAGCATAATGATCTAGATGTGACAACTAGTCCCATCCACGAAATTCAACTGGATCATGTGTGAATGCTTGTAATTTATATAGTTGAGTGTAGGGGTACCTCATCACTCATCATCAACATGATTGTCAAGGATGGTGCTAGTTACTAGGTTAGTTATACTATATACAATTTTTGTAAAGGTATCAACAATATATCTCTCAAAAAATATTAAATCACACACACTATAAACCAATAATAATGTCTCACCCACATGGAAGTGACAATGCACTGTATAGTGAACACATTCATTGGAGAAATAACGAGATCTACAATGAAGAAAATTGGAGTGATCAATCTTATGCAGGGATTTCTTATGATCATGACCACCCTGACGACACTCAAAGACTACATTCACCTAAGGTAGATAATCTTAGAAGGGATGATGTAAGTCCTAGACTACGGGAGGCCTCAAGGTCTAAGACCTCCTCAAAACCAAGAAACAATAAATTAAGGGACCTTGAGGAACACCATAGGAGCCATGGTAATCCTTCTAGTTCCTCATTTTCCTCTTCCCCTTCAACATCTAGTTCTGATGAAGATTAATGTAGGTATGGAGGTAAGGCTCCACTAAAAACTAAAATCAAACCTAGGAGAAAAGTCAAAGACATCATCATGAACATAGACATCATCATCACGAACATAGATAGCATCATCACGATCAAATGAATAGAGATAGAAATTTTCCTCACAACCTATTTGATGATGATGAACCCTTATTGGATTCATCATACAAAGGAAGATGAAGAAAGATATCTCTAGGAAGTAGCAAACATCTTGGTAGATTTGAGATGAACTTAGAGAAAATTTAGAGATGTCTTTCATGAGGCAAATATGTCTTTACATAATGTAAACCAAATACAAAAAGATGTCTTTCATTAAGCAAATACATCTTCTAGGATGGAGACTTTAGAAAGACATCTTTCAGGAGACAAAGATGTCTTTCTAGAATTGAAGAAAAATTCAAAGAGACATCTTAGACATGGGAAAGACATCTCCCATGACTATTAGTGACCATTAGCTAGCTGTTGCACAAGTTTTGAGAAGGATTTAGCAACACGGTAGCTATAAGAAGACTTGATATGCTTCACCTGTCAATGCCACCATTGGCATCATGAAGCCTCATAAAAATGGTCTCAAGAGGAAAATGATAAGTTTATGTTTGATTCAAAAGCAAAAAATTATTTACAGTATGCATTCAATAAATCTAAATTCAATAGGTTAGTAGGATGTAAAATGGCCAATGAAATTTAGCAAAATTTAGAAGCTAGTTATGAAGAAACATCTATTGTTAAGAAATCAAAATTTTTATTTCTACAAAGTGAATATGATAAACTCAAAATGTGAGAAGATGAGAAAATCAAGGGCTATTTTTCTAGAGCTAATGATCTTGTTTTAGCCATTGGAGAAATAGGGAAAGACTTGTCCAAAAGTGACATCATCATTAAAATGATTAGAACTCTACAACTAGAGTTCAAGTCTAAGGTCATAATAATGGAAGAAATCAGACACTTCTCAATCATAAAATTTGAAGAGCTTCAAAGTGCTCTCATTGCTTATGAAATGAATCTCATAAGTCAAGGAGCTATTCAAGAAAGGCTCATTACCTTAAATACTACTTCAAAGAAGAAGGAACTTAATGAGCATGAAGCGGGTAGTGAAGATAAGAGTGCCTTCCTTACTAGAAAGTTACAATGACTAATTACTAGGAAGAACAAAGGAGCATATCAATAAAGATTCAATTAGCCTAAAGGTAAAGAAATAGGTAAGAAGTTTCTAAACTATAATTTATATTTTTCTTCTATAGAATGTTGGATGTATGGAGGTAGAGGCCATATGGCCTCCAAATGTCCTAGTAGCCTCAGAATGCAATACAAGAATAAATTCCTTGAAGAAGGAAAGAAGATCAAATTTTATACAAGTTGGGATGATGGGAAATAGAGTGAAGAAGAAGTGAAGGCTGATGCAACAAATTCTTAGCTCATTTGCATGGCTCTCACTAATGGTGATTCATCAGATGATGAACTAAATGATGATGAGAGGTTTGATTTACTATATAAAGAACTTTTAAATTTTTAAAATCTTTGCACTAAGTCAAATAAAGAAGTCAATTATAAACATTAGGAAATATCCTCATTAAACGTAACTATTTCTAATATTAACAAACAATTTTAGACCTTAATGCTAAGAATGAAGCACTAACCAAGTCATGTGAGAAAATGAAAGAATAACTTGCTGATGTTAGACTAGTGAATGAGAGACTAATGAAAGGAAAAGAGTCTCTTCAAATGATTCTTAGACAAGGAAGAAACCCACAATACAAAAGTGGACTTGGATGCTACCACCAAGAAGAGGAACATTCATCTCATCTAAAGGAACCATCAAAGAACAAGGACTCTACATCAAGGGAAGCTTCTATCCAACATAAAACTCCTTAAAAGTTTGGTCCTTCTAGTTATTTTCCAATAGAATAATTATATGCTATTATTGTAACAAGATTGGGCATAAACAATGGGAGTGCAATGTAAAGTTTTTTCATATGAGTATAGGGACATATCACAAGATTCCTTGGATTTATAAAGTGCATCAAGAAAGGGTTTTATGTAGGATTACAAAAAATATTGGAAGTCAACCCAAAGGACCAAGGCTATAAAAAGGGAATGGAGAATTAAATAGGACCAATGGCATTAGAGCACTTTCCCTAATAAATTTGTAAGAGAAAGTCATGCATTATACATTGGAGAAGTTCGATTCAAAGGAGATTCCTCAAAAGAGGAAACAAATTCTTTACCTCTTTAGACACCATCATCTTCTAACAGTATGATAAGTAGGTATAGGTAATTTTTTTTTCTCAAGGTTTAATTGAGACTATAAAACCAATGACAACCTTCCAAAACCTCATCTTGACTTTTGAAGAAATATGTCTTTCAAAAGTAAAAGATGTCTCTACCAAGATGTCCTTGGTAGAATAAAGATGTCTCTCTAAGGTTTTGGTTGTTGTGGAAAATATGTCTTCAATAAATGAAAGATGTCTACTAGATGACTAGGGCTCCACTATTCACAAAAATTTTGGTAGAGATGATCCACAAGAAGATTGGCACATCTAGAAATTCACCTAAGAAACATGCAAGAGGAAGTTCTAGCAGTGCGTCACCTTCATACACACCCCAATTTTGAATTAGGTGCTTAGCATATGATGAGTGGTGAGTTACCCCTACACTCAACCATACAAAACGAGCGTAGCATGCACGATCCGATCGAACTCCACAGACTAAATGCCTAAACGTCATAAGGAACACTTGGGGTTAATTAATCGTTGTCTTCCCAGACTTACTTGTTGTTGTCACGGTGTATGGTTAAGTAAGTCTGAGGTATATGATTTTTTTGGTCTTTTCAGGTTTATCTCCTATGCTAAGGGGTGAAGGGTTGAGAGAACTAACTACTCTAACTAATGTCCTAAGTCTAAATTAACTAGCATCAGCATCC
>MNCI01005473.1:389335-415205 GCA_015680685.1 Gnetum montanum | reverse complement strand
CCATTTAACCTTAGAAAAATTATCATTCACATCATTGGAACAAACCCAGGATAGTAAAATCTACGCATGCTAGGTGGACTAAGTAAAAAGTAAGGTAGACCAATTAGTGGATCATCTAACATCCAACATGTCTTCTTCTCACAGGCGAGATGAATCCAACCCACCAGTGACACAAGAATTTCAGGTGGTCTACATGCATCTAGATGAATATATCCCCAACTTTACCTTCATCCTACATTAGGATGAACATCTACGCTGGTGGGACATGGAAAGCAACATCATACTACCGCCTAACCGATCGACTCCTAGAATGTTGTTTCACAATCTTACCAAGCTAGGCATCCAAGACCACAATGTGGAGTATGTCATGGAGGATCATGACTACCAAAACTATCATCCCATTGAGGCCCAATGGGCATGAGATTAGCAGTAAGCAGAACGGTATGAACACATGAAGGGGAAACAGTTCAGTAACCTCTTATTCTTGCAAGGGCTGCAGGACGATGGGGAGCCTATCTTTCATGATTCCCATTCAGTCGAACAACTTCTAGGAAATTAGATCATTCAATCCATCATCCAGAACAAGAAATCAACTGATCAGGATCCCCAGGAGGATGGAGGATCATGTAAGAGAAGTCACGGCACAAGCAAAGATGGGCAGGAAGATCGAGGCTGCTAGTAGAGCAGAGGGGGAGATTAACACTAGAGTGGTGGTGATCCCTCTACCTCTTCTCCATCATCTCGCTTTCCTCTACCTTCATTCAGTTTAGACTCCAATCATAATCATGGTAGAAAGGATTAAGGTGATGGTGGTTGTAAGGATCGAAGGAAACAACATGAGGAAGCATGTGACCAATCGTGCAAAGCTCACCGTCATGAAAGGAGAGGTAGCTGAAACCATCATAGACATCATGGTCCTTAGTAGGACTATGACTTGGATGAGCCATTGTTGGCTACTCGAAGCATGATCCATATCGTCTAGGTAGTTCATATACCCAATAGGCACTTGAAGGATAGCTGGATCAAATGCATTGACATGAACAACATCCCCAGATTTGAAGGGGGTTACAATTGTGATTCGCAAAGTCACCTGTAAGTGTTTCATGATGCTTGCATCCTGCAAAACATTGACAATGATTTGAAAAAGCTTAAGATGTTCCCTTGCATACTCATCAAAGAAGCAAAAAGTTGGTACCAGTCTTTGGAACCAGAATCAATTAGGAGATGGAGTATGATGTTAGAGATCTTCAACGACAATTATCAAACCTACTCTAAAGTGGCGAATCTAAGACATCAAATCCAAGGGTAGAAGCAAGGTAATCATGAACCCTTGGATGTAACCATGAGAAAATATTATTCATTGTTACATCGGTGCCCTGGTCATGGCTACTCTCAGTGGGCACAGCTTTTCCATATGATTGATGGGCTCCACTTTGAAACTAGAAAGACCCTTGGCATGTATGCCCAGGAAAAACTTTCAGAACTAAGGGGCCATCAACTGCACTGCCTAATCAAGAAAGTGGCTAAAAAATAGGGGTAACTTAGAAAGAAGGAGAGTGCAGAGGAGTTTAATCGAGATCCCTCCATCAAAAAGAGGGAGGTCCAATTTTGTGAAGAGGAGGAGGAATCACCACCGGATGCAGCGGTGAACCAAAAAACCTTACCCCTACAGAAATTTTCCTCTAAAATATTGACAAAGGTTGACAAGATGTGGGAATCTTTGGACCAAAAATTTCAAAGTATTTTGAAAATTGCAGAGGAGTCCAGAGAGCAAGGTAATGATCGTGATCGACATAGGAAGAAGGAAGCTAAATGTGCCCACCATAAGGGTAAGGGCAAAGTTTCTGTAGTAGAACAGGTTGTAGACTCTAATATAGAGGAAGATAATGAATGTGACACATGCCAATATGAACATCCTAAAGGGTGTTGTCCCATAGTGTCACATGTACAAGAGTCTGGGGTGTATGCGTTGAATCCTAGCTTGGCAAAGAGGCAAACACCCCAAAGGATGCCTTACCCACAAGGCAATCCCAAGCAGTTCCACTAGTAGCAAAGATATTATCCAAGTGGAGTGCCACCACAACCTTATGAATACTTTTAGTAGTGGTAGCACCTACAAGCGTGGGGGATGTCACCTCCAAGGTAGCAGTACCCTTACTGATAACCAGATCCCTATGGGTACTACGTTCAGCAACCAGTATCTCCATGGGACTCTTCCAGTCATGCAACCTTTCAAAATTACTACCACCCCCCGAAATATTTTTGACCATAATCTCCATCACCCAGGGGGGAAATCCTACATATTTACTATCCTCCTATCGTCTCTACTCAACAACACCCCACTTAGTCACCACCTACTCCATCTATGTAGGGGGAAATCCCACCATAGCCACAACAATGCAATGCTACAAGGGCTATCAACCTACAACCGGCTCCTTAGCCAAGTGGACCGGAAGCCAAGCCACAAAAACATCCCTTCTTCTAGCCCAATAACTTAAGCACACCCTCACACACACCTGTGGCCAGTGCCTCTTAACCTCAAACCACCTCCACTATTCCACCCTTCGAGTAGCCTTCAAACCAAATGTCCTCCAACATACAAATGGTCATGCTCACACACATAGTGACCGATTGGATAAAGGCAGGTCATCTTCCCCAAAAATTAACTAATCCAAGAAGCCCTCTCATTTATCTTCAGGTGGTAGGAAATGAGCCATGTAAAGCTCTTTTGGATTTGAGGTCAGGAGTCAATTTGATTTCACATGACATGTACAAGAATTGGAACCTACCCTCGTTAAAGAAGAGCAACATTCAGCTCGAGCTAGCAGACCAATCCATTATTATTCCCTTGGGATTGGTGGAGGATATTGGGACCACTGTTTATGGATGGTCCTATCCTACTAATTTCCTTGTCATTTGTGTTGAGAATTGCAAGGGGAAATTCCCAATCATAATGGAAAAAGCTCGGTTGAGCACAGTGGATGCAAGACTAGGACTCCGAGATCTTTCCCTTGAAATTTCAAAGGAAAATCCTTTTAGGAAGATCGAGAAGAAGCATGTTCCATGCATCACGTACAATGACTCTAGGTGCAACTGTGTGTAGCAGCTGTGGTCCCCTAAGTGGACATCTATTCAAGCATGTAGTTGGTGTATTGAGGACTCATAAGTCAAACAATGCCTGTACGCAGTAGTCATAACTCAAGAAGGCACCCAGTGGCTAACCGTTGATCCTGCTAGCAGCACTCTATGCATGGCACCATCTGAGGAGCTTGTACGAGCCTACATAGAAAGCATGGATCATTTGGAAGAGGTTCATCAACAAGTATCCACTGTTGATGACCATTATGATTGGGGAAAGTTGCAAATCCTTGAAGTTTCACACAAGAGCCCTTGGAACTCAAACCCTTACCAACCCACCTAGAATATGCATTTTTGCATAATGGAAAACCAGTGATTATCGATGCCACCATTTCTCCTAAATAAAATAAGAAATTGCTAGTGAACTCCTAAATTCTAGTTGGTTAATCAACAATAATTAAAACCTGTTCGTGAACTCCACCTAACTAGTGCTACCACCTCATCGTCACCGGGAAAGCCTCATTTCATTTTTTGTGTCTCCTCCTTTCCGCCCAATCATGGGGGAGACTGTCCTCCATGCTAATCCATTCTACCAAGATCCCCATTGTTTTTGATTTTTTTTGTTTTACACTTTTTTATTTTTCAACATTGTTCATACATTTGTCAATTCTTAGTAACTTTACATTTGCCAATTATTCATACATTATTCAATTATTTATGCATGTGTATGTGTTTAATTTTTAATTAGTTTCTAATAATTTATCTTATTGTCATCAGGTGTCTGGCATGGATGGTTTGTGTTGCGATTGGTTGCATGAAATAGTCCACCTAGTTTATCTCACTCCCACCCTCGCATTTGTTGCTCTTGGACTTTACATATATTTTCATCTCATAAAATCGGTAGTGAGTCCACGTCATCCACCCATTCACCCACTCAATGGTCTTCCTTCATTTGGAAACATGCAATCCCTTCACTTAAAAAAATTTTAATTAATGTGTGACTTGTGTAGTTTCCAGACTCAAGGATGACCCAATGGTTTGAATCAAGTGTGACTTCAAGGGGAATGCAACATTCATCATCCTATTCTGTCCCCTAGGTTGCCGATGTGTCCTTACGGATTTCGTACCACTCCACGTTTTTCTCTCCAAGGAATCTCCCAAGCAATTCGACCTTGCATGGTGTTGTCCTCATTGCAAAAATTCAAAAAAAAAATAAACAAACATGAGGATTTAAAGCACACCCCTTGGTCGAATGCATGCAACCAAGCATGGATCTTTTCATGGTGTGGTTCCCACAAAATAACAAGAAAATGAAAAATAAAATCATAACTATGTGGGAATTCAAAGCACACCCCTTAGACCACCTTTCAAGGGCCATCAAAACTAGTTATGGGACTCACTCCATCCCCTTTAACTTAGTCCCATTTCACTTCCTTCCTCTCACGCCTATTGGAGTGTTGTTTTTATGTGGGTGCAATTTGATACTTGGAGGATGGACGAGGCTTCGCCTGTTGCTACGATGTCACTGTATGTGGTTGGTTTTGGGTCTGAACTCAGGAAAGGTCCTACCAGGTCACTTAACCACAACTTCACATGGGGTTTCATGTGACTGATGATTGGAATTTCAATTCTCTTGCCTCTCTCTTCACCCATTTCTCTCCATAACTCACCTCACTGCCCATCGTATGTTTTGAAAGTTTGTCGTGATTTCCATGAACTTCTCATGCCTTGGCAAGTTCTCATAGATGGTGGTCTTAACTTGTGATCATTTTTTCTTGACCCCAGGGCCCACTGACTCTGGTGTTGAGGATATGTAAAGGCTACTGAGGCTACCACCTGCTATGGGAAGGACCCACTTGCATATTCCTAGTCCCACTTGTTAGCCTCCCATCCTTTTGATTTTTTGATTGATTTTTTTCATAATCCCCTCGCTCGATTTCTTCTCCGCAGAGTTCTTTTTCCCCACATTCTCCTACCTTTGAGTCTTTTTCTAGCTTGGTTTACCTTCCTCTTATCCTCAACTTTGTTCCTAGTCTCTCAAGATCTTCAACCATCCTAATTTGACGTTTTTACTTGATTTTTTGGGATTTCTTTTGATGGGTCAATGCCGGTCAACGGGTGCGATGCCCTATGCATACGGGGCCTCATATACGTAGCCCCCTGCATATACATGGCCCCGTTGATGTAGCCCTACACCCCTATATATATGGTCATTGTGCCTAAAACTTTTGTCATTTTGCAAACAATTTGGGGGGAGATTTTGCCATTTTTTTGCCTCACTTCTTCCCAAGCATCTACATTTTCTATCACGCATCCGCATCAACCTATCCTTTCCCTCGTATGCACATGGAGGTATGATCTTAGTTGTTAGGGGGGTGAGGTCTATTAGAAATTAATTCATTACTTAATTAATTGATTAAGACTTCGCACCTCTTAATGGCAAAAATAAAAATAATAGTTTAAACTCCAACTTATCCTTTATTATTTTTGGTTCTAACCTATCAACTAATAGTCTGGGGGAAGTAATGAGATGCAAGTGCCAATACCATAACTTAGTCAAACTGAGAAGGTGTATGAGGGCCATTTTGAGTAGCTTGTGCATAATCTAATTAGTGGTTATAGTTGATTACAGATGGCACCGAAACCAAGACATCCAAGGGGAGAAGGACCATCATAGCCTAGGGACAAGCATCCACAAACAGGAAGGGGACGAGGCATGCAGCACCCAGAGCATGCAGAGGGCTTTCATGCAACTAGCTTCCTCCATGAAAGACTTGATGTGGAATCTATCCATCAGATTCCAGAAGAGGAGATTCCCAACGAGCAATCGCAAGGGGATGAAACTCTGGGGATAGCGCCACAGCTTGAGGTCACCTTGACCCAAGCATGTCTTGACGCTATGAAGCCGCGAGAAGTGCAACGGATGGTTCTACAAGAGTTAAATTTTGAACCATTTCTCAAGAATGCACCAGAAGATGTAAAGCTTCAATTGCAAAATTCTCCTATATGGCCAATCATCACAACTAGTGGTGAATGGTACTTAGGAGAGACCTATCTCTTCTAGAAAAATCGGCAACTAGGGTCCAGAGTAAGAATTAAGGACATTTATGTCTCTTACTCTGTGGAAGAAATCATGCAAGCTCTGGGGTTTCCAGAGACTGGAGCAGATGTGGCAGAGATCCTGAAGCAAGCTGACCCCAAGGTAAAAGGGGAGTGGATCAGGCGGTGCTATGGGGTGGATCGCAAAGCATTTGACACTCTGACCACCGTAGAGAGAGTATATTCAAAGATTGCATCTTACCACCTGAACCGAATGGTGAGACCTAGTAAAATCATTGCCTTCTCCGCTCGTGCATGTGCCACCTTAAGTGGAAAATTCCCACTGAGCCTTCCACAATTTTTATTCTTGGAAATTGAAAAAATGTTCACTGAAAGTGAACGTGGAAGGTGGGCTCTCCCCTTTCCCTGCCTAATTAGAAAGTTATGCGAATGAGTAGGGATAGCATGATATGCTAATGATACACTCCAACATGCCCTGATTACCTCATGGTGGAAAATGATGAAGGATAGGACTTCGGCCACCACACAAATTGAGGAGGAGAAGCAACCACCTCCACCGCCTGCGTAAACAAAAAGGTCAGGTTCGCAAACCATCGCAGAGCACATACGTGAAATCTGCCAATCGCTCTTGAGCCAAGAAGAGCAATATGGAAGGATAGGTGGAGGAGAAGACCCTTTGATCTATCACCCTACAATGAGTCACCTGGGGCAAGTGGCTCACTTAATAAGTTTGCTTGAAAGAGCTGGGTCGATGTTCTCTATCACTCGAACACAGGTACCTGCAAGAACAGATCGTAGTGTCTGGGAGGTAACGATATCCATGCAATATTTATTTCCTGAAACCTCAGGAAATACTACTACCTTCTTAGTATTCTTGGAAGATGGCAAGGGGGTGACAGTCCTAGTGATGTAGCACCAAGGACAAGAGGTTGTGGTTGAAGTGGTTGCTAACACGATTGCTATGGCCCTCAACGCACTAACAGCACCTATACCAGATGTACATGGACTTGAAGATGTATAAGCATCCATCAGGACCTCACATAGTAGGATCGATGCAGCCCAACATGAAGAACTATTGGAGCAACTAGTGGGAACTAGGCAACCGCTTCCAGATGTCTTCGACCTTCTGGACAACATCACTACAACCTAGTCGAAGCTACTCTCGGAAAGGGGTAAGAGCCTCATCTTAGAGGGGCAACTTGAAGTTGCTCAATCTAATTGTCAACACTTGGTGACAGAAGTTGCTCAATTAAGAACCCAACTTGTTGATCCACCTCTTCTCAACCGTGAGCTCACCAGAGATGAAGCTTTTCAATAGCTTTAGGTCAAACTTCAAATAGTTGAGGATGAGTGAGAGTTGGCGATCCTTGATAAGTCCTTGGTAGATGCTCATGCATATCATTTAAACAAGGACTTGATAGAGGTTTGCTAGGAGAACGTTTGGTTGACTGTAGAAGTCCATCGCCTACGTAATTTTGGTGCTAAAAATGAGCACATGAAAAACTTTATTCACCAACAGCAGGAAGAGCTAGCCAGGGTGAATGTTGTTGTGAGGAGATTCACCACTAAAAATCAAAATCTGTCTATGGAGGAGGTTGAAGCCTTGCGACAAAAATAAACCATTGAAATCACTGCTTGGAAGAACAAAGCCCTTAAGTTTAAAAAATTTAAGAATAATTACAAGGATCAAGTGGGATTACAAAAGGAAGTGAATGAGAAATAGATTCAAGTTGAAAAGGCTAAGATGAACCGAGTGCTCCAGCAGCTCCGAGAAGGAGGTGAGGTATGGCAACCTATCTTTAATGCGTTGAATGCCTATAACTAGGCTGAGATCTATCTCAAGGAACTACAGATTGAAGAAATGATAGAATACATAGAGTTGGCCAACCTTCACTACAAAAATATAGCTATGCTAACAACTGAGAAACCATGGTCTGAAGTGGAAAAGCAAGTGGCCATCTTGTATTCTTTATACGAGGTCAAGTTCCAAGTGCACAAGGTGACAAAAAAAAAATTGGAGATAGAAAATGTGGAACTCGAGGTCCTCTACACACGTTTTGAAAGATAACATGTGGTTGCAAAGAACTTGGCCTATCAAATGAATTAGTACCAGCAGCTGCAAACATTAATTCGAGTGTTCGATATCGAAAAAAAATAGTTCACAACCTAGTTCATCAATCTGAAAGAACTCTTCCATGCGCTGCCATGCCCTTGGAAGGTTCCAGTCCTGGCACATATTGGTGAAGCCACCTGTATTATGAATGATCCTAGAAGTAAGGAGGAAAAAATGAGGGCCCTCTTGGAGGCTTTCCGGTTGCCTCCAGAAGTTGCAACTACTGTGGGGTAGCCATCGTTCATGCCACCATAGCCACATGGGCCAGAGGCTAGTGAAGGTCCATCAGAACCATTTTCCCCAGGGACGGTGCGATCTTCTCCAGTAAATTTTGTACCTTTCAGCATGGTAGAGAATCCAGAATTGTCAAGGTGTTCAATTTTATCTCTGAAAACCACCATTTTGTAATTTTTCCTTCTTTGTACACTTAGGCACTTGACGTGTCAGTAGAATTGGTGTTGTGTCATGTGTATCAAGTCATGTGTGTTGTAATAAAAAGTCCATACCTTCCAAATTGTAGAGGAACTCAAGCATGAGTTTTTACTCAGTCATGGGGTATGATGAAGTGCTAAACAATCGATGTGTCGACTAGGCCATGTATACGAGACCCTGTATACACGGTTGCATCGATGCATCCCTCCATGCATCAACGTGGCCCTGTTTACGTAGAGCCTATTTCAACCTATAAATAAATGGGCTCCTACCACACTTAGGTACCTTTTTGGCAGTTGCAACGAAGCTCTTGCAATTTGTTTCTGCGAGAGTTAGAATATTTTCCAAGTGCCTACAGTAGGTTTAAGAAAGGTCTCTAGCTCTTTATTTGAGCACTGATGTACCTGAGCCCATTAACGTGAACGGTAATAAAGACGAGCTTTTCTAGCATTCCTTGCAGCAATTGGACTTAGTCATTTAATGCATTTAATAGTTTAATATATCTATGCTTTAATAATTCCTTAATTTTCTATTGTTATTATTTTAATCGCTATTACTCTTTTATAGTTCGTAGAGACCATAAGTACAACCATCTTGAACGTAAACCCAACACTTGGCAACCCAGCGATGCTTAACGTCTGGTAACCCAGTAGTGGTTAGGGGATGCTTAAGATGTGCACAGAAGATGGGATCATATATTTATGCTAGGAAGAGTTAATATATAGATTAGGATAATTATAGATTCTGCAATATTCCATTCCTTACTTTCCATTCCAAGAATTAGACACTATAAGATAAAGTGAAAAAGCCATAAAAATCATTTGTCTCAATCTCACTTAACCATCACAATCAGCACACCACAAGTGAGGTTGGGAAGACAACGACCGTTCTAACACAAGGTTTTTCAGGTTAGGGTCTAGTGTATGCAACGTGCTTATAGTCTATAAAATTAAACCAAGTTACATGTGAATGCCTGTGATTCGCATGGTTGGGTGTTGGGGTACTTGGCCACTCATCACAAGGGAAAAGAAAAAGAAAAGAGTAGAAAAGAAATCCTTGTGATGGCGAGGGAACTTAAAACTAAACTCCCAACTTTTTACTTACCATACCATAATAGCAATATCTTGGATATTTAATTTATGAAATGCATCCTAATTTTAAGATACATAACTGTTAGCAGATTATGTGCCAAGAAATTTCCAAGAACAAATACTCTAATTCTCAAGCTTACTTCATTAACATGGTTCCATTCATGTGATTATTGATCAAAACTGCATGCTTAACTCAGGTCTAGACTACTTCTAAGTGAAGAAGGGCACAAAAAATTTGCCCTAAAATTCCCCACTTACAACGGTCAACTAAAATTAATTTTCCCTACCCAAATCCCAAAATGTGGCACCAACAATGATTTCTTCCTGACCATGTTCATAAATTTGCCTTCCCAGAATGGTCATTACCATTAATTGAGTTTTTCACCCAAAATTGAACTCTAATTGTCGTATTAATAGCTACATCTGTGGCAACAATGTGCAAATTTTGTTGTTTCCTTCTTTGTTTTTTCAAATTTTTTTGTTTTGCCTAGTTTTTGTTCCACTTCTAAAGCATAGGGTGCCTAGAAAACATCGAGCAATTTGATCACAGAAGCAAAGAGAATACAGAGTGTTGAGGCAAATTCTCTACACTCTGTTATTACTCTTCCCTACTTAAAATCTAAAAACATAACGAAGGTATGTTTTGTTCCATATTTTTAGTGTCAATTTTGCTTCAATTCTTCTTGTGGATTTTTGTTAGTTTGTGATTCTACTGTTGTTGCTGTTGTTCAGAATTCTCTAGTGAATGGTTCCTGGTATTGGTTATCTAGAAACTAGAAATTGGACACTGTTATTCTGAAAATTGGTTATCCTTCGAAGCTTTCAGTGGTGGGAAAATAGAGCATAAAGATTTTGAAGCCATGGGGATGCTCGATTTGGGCATCGAACAGTTGAGCCTTATTGATTTGGCATAATAGAACGATGATCTCCTTTCCACCATTTTGCGATTATGTTTTTCCAAAATGTTCTCCAAGTTTGGGGTTATTTTAAATTTTTTGCATGATTTTGTTTTATCTTCTTTCAATTTTGCTATGTTTGTTGCTTTAATTCATGCCAACTAGTGGTATTGTGGTTTTGGAAAATGTAGGATTCCTTAACTTGTATTATTCTTGTGTGCTGGTTGTTTTTGGTTCCACCATGTGTTTTGGCTGAATTCATGGTGCTTGTTGTCGGACTGGTTTTTGTTTTTCTTTCCTTTCCAATTCTTGTTTTCCACAATATTTGCTGAAATTTTTTTTGGGTGCTTATGACATTCTTGTTTTACAAGATGTAGGATATGTAAATTACTTGCCCAATGTTGTTTTTTATAAATTGAACTTGTTTAATAAAAAAAGTGTTCAGAACGGTTTCTGCTAACTTACACTATGCGGCTCTCTCTTCTAAAATTTGATTTATTTATATTCAACTTATAGTCAACTGGTAAACCTAAAATTATGTCCAAGCACAGTGAAAAAGAACTACTTACATCAAAGTCTACCCTGGGACCCTTCATTCTTTACAGAACTAGGTTGTTAATACACCTGCATTTTTTGCCCATGTGTTAATGATATTTTCCACGTTGCAAACAAATACCATGTTTGGTTAATGTGAAGCCAAAATGACCAGATGTCATACATGGTTTAATTTGCAGGGATTCTTGATGAAAATGAGTTGATTGCATATACCAATATGAAACCCAAACAAGACCCAGGTACTAGCAATGCTAGAAAGAATGAGATGGATGCCCACTCAAATAGTATATTTGTAAAAGACAAAAAGGTCAAAGCAAATTTCTCAGAAACAAAGAGTAATTGTGGCCCTCATGCTTCTGTTGCTACACCACAAGAATAAGCAAATTGAACTTGTCTGCCATCACACAAGAGAGTTCCATCTGTTTCTGTCATTTCATTGCAAAATCCTGGTCAGCTTGTGGGCAAGGACAATGGGCATTCACCATTAGGGAAAAGCCTGTATTCAGACATAAGAAAACATTCTATGGGTCTTTCTATTCTGCTTAATAAAAATCAGAAGCATAAGAGAGGACTTTCTTCTCTCCACTCATTAGCATCGTTATCATCACAGACCCCTTGCACTTTTCTATGCAAGGGAGGTGAGATGCTAACTTGATTCATAAGTTTTCTTCCTAAACTCTCTCAATGATAAAAATATCAATTTATTCCTGCGGTCGCTTGTTGCTAATCTGTTTTGTAATTTAATGGATTTCGGGATGTGTCAAATATTCTAAAAAGGTAACTTTTAAGCTGCAATTTCCTTTTTGATAGTTTTATTTCACAGAATATCTTTACATAAAAGAGAATTGAAAAAGCTTGTATGAGTTATGATACGTTGATCCAATGGAAAAAGATGAACAAAAACAGAAGCATGTTGGCAAATACCATTTTCTGCAGGGAGCTTCTTTACTTGTTATGATGTGATGACTTTTCTCATTATGTCCTACTTATTTTTAGATTTAATTGTAACTGTCATTTTTTGGATTAACATGATTTTTGATTTCTTTGATATTAGGACAAACACCACAATGACAAAGATTGCTGCAACCCAACTAAACAAGGATGTTAAGAAAAAAGCATTTTCTACCAAAACTTTTGTCGTTAAAAACACACTTGGACAAGTACTGCTAGGTAACTATCATATAATTTGCAATATTATGGATTTTCTTTTTTTCTAGGGAGCCACTAAGATTCTCTTATATTTTTATGGTTTATCTATCTTGGGTTTAGGGTAAAATTTTATTTATATTTTTATGGTTCCATTCATTTCAACAAAAAATAAATGCCCCAAATTTGAAGATTTTCGTATGCAGAATAATCTCCTCTTTAACAACCCATCTTCAGGTAATAATCAAAAGGGAAATTTTTTCATCAAAAAGACAAAAATTTTCTTAACAACTTTGTTAGGTATTTTTAATTAAATTATATTTTGGTTGCATGTTGAAGAGTTTTCCAAATTTTGTCTCTATGCTTCACAAATTTTGTGTCATGGTTGTGCACTAATTTCATATAATTTTGTTTTGATGTTACTTGTAAATATAGGTAATTATGAGTTTTGGTTGAAATCTGTGAAGGCAAATTTTGTAAAAATAGTTTCATATTAGAAGGTTGAGAAGGGATAGTTGATTAACTTTTTTTTCTGTTTTAAAAAATTGATACATGAATTGGTATTATTACCTACATAACAAGTGTTTTGGATCTTAGAACTAAGTCATTTATTTCAGAATTTTTAAATATACACATGAATTGTTAGGATCCTATGATTATGTAGGGAGGTTGTATCCTTGATTTTTGAACATCTAAATGTCCAAAATTCATGACTCCAATGTCTCTTTTCAATGTTGTTGTTTTTGACACCCTAGCAATTACTAGCTAAAGATTTGAATGTCCTATAGTGTTTTTTAACATGGACATACTTTTCAATGTAGTGAATATAATGTTGAAACTGGGTGGTTTTGATGAGACTCAAACAAAGGATGGAGGGTTTATGAGAGAAAATTTTAGCTCTAGCTCTGATCAACAAACATCAAAGAATGCACAAGGTTCTGAAAATAGCTTTCTCCCTCAAAGTCTAGATTGGAATGCTGTTCTCTTCACGGAACAAGGTTGTTTTGATTTCTTTTTCTTATTTACTTGGTATTCTCAATTTTAGAAAATTACATTACATGATTCAACCTATGGACAATTTTTCAATGTGTTATCTGTTTTAAGACTTCTAGATCCTTATGAGCTAGTTGAATATACAAACACAATGTTGCCAGAATCTCCTCCTGATCCTCCCTTTCCAAAATGCAGGACTAAAGTTATGTCTTACCATCAAATGCAAGGTTATACATCTTCTTCATCGCAAGAGACATTAGGAAAGAGGCCTTTGCATCAAATTCACTCCACCACAAATTTTGATTTTATCAAAAAGCCCATGAAAAGAACATTAGCAGGCACCCATGCAGGACATCTTCTCAGACATCAGCAGCTTGAAGCAACATCCCAAAAGAAAACTTGTGCATGTCTGGCAAGTAAGAGAGCTCAACATCCCAATGACATCAGCAACAAACAATGTAACAGAAGCCATATTTCTTTGTCATCCAACCTTGCAATGATACAATTTGGTCAAAGATTCAATGCCAACATAAGGGTGATACAGGTTTATTAAAATAGGATATATTACTTACTAATATATCTATTATTTTTCATTGTGTATAGATGGACATATTTTCTCATAGAGAATGCATATAGTTGCCCAATTTTTTGTAGTATGGGACAAAATGGTAGGATTAAAGAATCTTGTGCTATCATTTGACCATGTAATGCAAAATATGTATTGTAGACTATGTTGTTATAGAAGACATACTGTTGTTGTGTTACGAATTATGTTTTTACCCAAGGACAACCATTTCACAATTTTTCATGTTTTTTATATGTGGAACCTAGAGATAGAAGCAGGGAAAACTCAAACAAAAAGGTTGACAACCTTTATTGTAAAAGTTTGGCTTCTCAACAATCCAATCCAGTGCCAAGTCCTATATTGTATCCTTTCTTGAAAATATTTTTTTGTTGTAGTTCTATAATAAGAATTATAGTGGCAGCATTCTAGCTTAAGACTTGGAAATTTTCTTATTTGCATCCTTAGCTAGTAATGTTAAAATATAGCAATGAAAGAGCTAGCAAGAAATCTAAGAAATTTAATCCAAACCAACCTAACATAGATTTAGCTAAAGACATGGGATCTTTTTCCCAAACAATTTCCTTAGTTTCCATATGCATAAAAAATAAGGTTGGAAAAGTGTTGGCAGGTTTGAGTTCTCTCTTGTTGGATCTATAATAATTTCTATTTTAAAGAAGTGGGTTGTCACTATGACAATTGGAACTTCCTATCCACTATAGTTACCAAAATGAAGAATACGGATGATAAACACCAATCTCTAATATCCAAAGATGACTTTACTTTAGCAACGCCAATGTCAAGTGCATCTTCCTGTATTTGTCATGATGTGAATGTAGCATATGAATTATGGCCTTCATCAAACATGAAGAGTGGGTAGGTTTCTCATGAGCTTGAACTTTGCACATCCTACACAAATGATTCTAGCTCCATATTTCACTCTAGTTTATCTCCCAGGAGTTCTTTTGGTACTTTTTCCTCTCAAAACTCTCCAACTTGCTCATTTAGTCCAATGACAAGCCCATTGAGGAAAGGGCACAGTGATATCATCTCAAGTGAAAATGACCATTTACTTTCTTTGGGGAATCTTAGAGCAAGAATTCAGTATGCTGAAAATTTAGGCATAACATCCCATGAAGTGGACTTGGTTGCCTATGATTCATGTTCATTTCCCAACTCTTATAGAATGCCACCTTTTGATGTAAAGCCTTGAACTACAACCTGTAAGCATAAACAATATGCATTTAAACCAACTTAGTTGAGACTACTATCTCCAACAATTAGTTATTTTTTTAAGGTTAGTATGTCTCAAATGTCTTGTAGAATAAATTTGTTTCATATTATAAGAAGTAGAAATTTGAGTAGGAAAATTTGTGCAAAATTTGTTTTATCCTCTTTTATTAAAATTCTTGCTTGTGGCTTTTGTAGGACAACATCTCATCCTTGTGCAATACTTGCAGACAAACCATCCTTGTCCAATACTTGTAGACAGACCATTATAAGATCAACCAAAACTTCTGCTGAAAGCTATGTATCAAATGAATTCTATTTTTTCAAGTAATGCAAATACTCAATAAATGTTTCTAAACTACAAAATTAAATTGCAAAACTTTGATTATAGTTATGATATTATTGTGTCATAAATACGACTTATATTTGTAAGCATTTATTATGACTATGACTTCATAGATGTGACTTCACATCACAAGTTGTGACATCACATCACAACCTCTTACAACCACAACTTTATTGTTTATCACCTAACAAAACAATGAGCTAACTACTAAAACTGCACTCTTAAGGTATATATATTAAACATTATAATGTAAAGGTGTCTTGTGCAACTTGAACTAACAATCTCTTGCTTACATAATATTTATTAAACAATGAGATCTAAAACAAATAAAGGCCTTATTCATTGGTAATTATTCATTATTTGATGAAACTTGAGTATGAGCTATAATGCCAAGCAACCTTCATGTATTTCTAAACATGGATTGATCTTTGGATTTATCAAACTAATTTTAGAATTCCTTTTTTACAAAATTTTTTAAAAAATTTATAACTCAATGCTACCTAATAGAGTCAAACTTGTGACCTAGGGCTACTAGGCCAAGATCCTTACCACTAGGCTAATACCTAAGTTATACTTTGACATGAACATATATTCCTTCCATCTTTAGTTATAGAACCTAAATTATAGAAAATACTTTGACATGAACATATATACTTTGACTCTCAAGACCTAAATTATACAAAATATTTTGACATGAACATATATTTCTTCCATATTTAGTTAAAATAACAATTTTCAAATGCATTGCCTTAATATACCACTAGTCAAATAGGGAAGACCATTCTAAAATTAATAAAATTTAGTGTTTTTTTCCCTAGTAATTGCTTGTATGTGTGAGAATTTAGAAGGAACCTTAACTGTGAGAAATGCAACTTCATAGTTTCTAATTTTGAAACATAGAATAAACTGACAATGATTGATTCATGTATGCATGCCAAAGTTTGACTCTTTCAAATACTTACTGATGAAGGAACCATATCAACAAACATTTTGCCAGCACTAGTTGTGTTGGTGGTGAAGAACCTAAAGCATGCTGCTGGCTTCTACCATCTAGATTTTTCAGATTATATTTTTATATTTTAACTCTTAAGATTGAGATGTACCAATGGATGTAATGTATTGTAATTCTTACATATGGCATGAAGTTAAACCATGCACAAGTTAGTGGGTCCTTGGTTTAAAGGGTTACATTTCTGAAACTGAAACTGAAATTTTTACTTGCATTCTTTCAGATCCCTTGGGTCTATGAGACTAGTTTGAAATTTCCTTTCATGGAATTTTTTTTAAAAAAAAAATCCATAACTCAGTGCTTTCCACTAGAATTTAACTTGTAACCTAGGGTTATCAAGCCAAAACTTTGACCACTCAGCTAACACCTCATCGATGGAAAATAATAAGTATATATCCAAAACTATCATGACAAAAAAAAATCAATTGAAAGCTTCAAGCCCCCACCAAAAAAGACAGAAGCTCAAGTTATCAATTACATATCCCTCATCACAGTTTATGCATGTTGCTTAGCTTTATGCAAACTAATCCTGGATTATTGAACCTAGTCATGGTTTCTCAACGATGCCCAGAATCTTCTAGAACTTCTAAAAACTTCATCCATGACATTACCATAATATGGTAGCATTGCTATCTACATCTAACAACCAACCCCTTAATGCCAATATCTCATAATTGACAATATGTTAGCACTACTATCTACATCTAACAAAAAATCCCTTAACGCCAATATCAGAGTGAAACTTTGAAACACACCCCTAGAATCAAAACCCCTTTACAAATGTCCTATTTAATGACATGCCAAATCCATACTAACTCAAACTACGAAACAAATGTAGAAATATAACCTAAAGTCACCAAAAATCATTGTAGCATAAATAAGCAAAGTACTTCAGGTTCTTTACCATGTAGTGAATAGGGAAAAAACCCAACAACTCAACAATTTCTCCTTCAACCTGGATAGTAAGAGCTCATACAAGTTCAAGAGGTAGTTAGGAGGATCCAACTCGATTTTCTCAAACCTCCAAGAATAACATGGTCACACTAGGCTCTAAAAGTTTTATGCAAAACATGTCAACTTTGATATCTACCTCTTTCTTGATTCAAGTTTGAACATCCTTGTTGCATAGAACTACTTTTATGTGATAGCAATTCCTAATCCATTTTTTCTTTTTCCTTGAAGCATACTTCCACAGAAACATTTCCTTCTATAGATAGCAACTTTTCTCATCTTGCAAACAAGCAGAAATTCTTTCATCTACATATCAAGAATCAAAATTTCCTAGTACCCTTGTCTTCACCTTGAAAATCCAGTAGAGAACCCCTATATCCCAAATTCAGCGATGGGAAGTGATGAGTTATCATTACGTGATATCACAGCCTGTCTCCTCATCTATAAATAAGAAGTAGACAGATCTAGAGTTGGAAGTTCTAAGTTTTTGGATCTTAACTTTAAGCGTTTAGTTTTAATTAGTTCTTCTCTTAACCTTTTCCCCCCAGTGCATGCCCGAAGTGTGGTGATTTTAATTGTACGATATCCTTATTCGAGTGTGACGTACTTGGACATGCACATGACCGAAAATAAAGATCGAGATTACTTCATCATTGCAACATTCACTTAGTTTAATTATTTATTTAATTGTTATTTATCACTTTCTTAGTTAATATCTCTTCACCCTAAAACTCCTGTTAAACACGGAATGAGTACGACTTGATTACAAGCATTTAAGTGTGACTACTTGGTAACCCAATAACATACCTAGGATCTGCGCTTAGTAATCCCAGTGGTAGTTGTGCACAAGGTCCAAGATGTGTACGGATGATTGAGGAACTAATGCTCATTGCACTTAGGCTAGCTTAGATTCTCTCTCACCCTCTCTCCCTTAGCTTAGTTAATATCATTTTCCATTACACCCAAGAGTAGCATTAGTATATGAAAACATCATACACCTCATTCTAGACTAAACCATACGTGATAAAGTTAACACTAGTCCAAATGGGAAGACAACGAACTGTGACCTAAGAATAACTACCTAGATACCACAACTAGTCCATCTACGGAGTTTGACCAGATCGTGCGTCAAACACTTGTATTCGTATGGTTGAGTGTAGGGGTACCTCGTCACTCATCATTGGCGCCGTTGCTAGGGATGGTGCTAGTTATCTAGATTAGTTATATCATACAAGGTCGTTGTATAGGAATTAACGATTTATCTTTTAGGAAAAAAATAATTATAAAAAGTCACATATAAATTCACACATAATTTCACAACCATTCCTCTCCTACAAGACTATAATAATGCCACATCTAGTGAGGCAGTTCATTGGAGAACCAACAAACTATATGACAATGAAGATTGGAGTACGTAACCCAAGGTGGGGATTTCTTATAAACATAAATGAAGGCAACATCATCCCAACACATAGAAGTATAACTTACTTGATGACGATGAATCCCTACTGGCCACTACAAGCCTAACACAAATACAAGAGGTTGTTCGAATCTCCTGTAGGCATCGTAAAGAGAGCCGCCTACCCAGGCTCGATTTAAACAACTTTTCCAATTTCTTAGGAGGCTATGACTTAGATCTACAACAACATTTACAAGCCTTCTACGATGCTTGTGCATGGAACAACATTGATAACAGTTGGAAAAATCCCAAGCTCTTTCCTATGGCACTCGTTGGCCAAGCAAAAGTATGGTATAGATCATTAAAACCAAATTCAATATGACGTTGGCCGACAATGGTAGAACTCTTTAATGAAAAATATAAAACCTACACAAGAGTGTCAGCCTTGAGGAAACAAATCCAAGAGTGGAAACAAGCACAACATGAACCCTTGGACATGGCCTTAGAAAGATATTATGCATTGTTAAACAACTATCCAGGCCATGAGTTCTTCGAGGAAAGGCTAATGTACCATATCATTGATGGGCTTCGTGATGAAATAAGAGAGACCCTAGGGATGTATGACCAAGGTCAACTATACGAACTATGCACCCATCAATTCCAAGAGCTTATTAAGCAGGTAGCAAAAGAATAAGGAGAAATGGCTATATGGGAGAGTGTTGAAAAACATCAACGGGACTAGAATATCAACTTAACAAAGGTCCATAATCACAAAAAGGAGAAATCAACCTATCTCAAGGAGGAAAATCCATATTTTCCAACACAAAAATCACTAGAAGAAGTTGAGGCAAGGATCAATAAGATGTTGGAATGGACACATAAAAAGTGTGGAGAATTTATCGACATTATTGGAGATAGAGTTTTGACAACTCGAGAAGCGGGACAAAATATCATTAGACATTTGGAAAGAAGGAATGAAGAAAATAAGAGCTCAACTGTTGATCATACATATGAATGCAACATTTGCTTGTACGATCACCCCAAGGGTCAATGCCAAATCTTGTTACATTTATATGAGCATTGGGAAAGCACATTACACCTAGAGTTCATATAGAGATACTATGTTCGATCATAGTGGCAACAATCCCAGTCATGGGGGAAGTCATCCCTAAACTAGAGACACCCTTCATATCATCCAAATCCAAATGCTTATCTAGTCCAATATCCTATTTCTCTAATTGGGTCAACATACTCTATCTCACCGCATTACCATTCTCCTCAATACTATCAGCCCATGCTTTCAACACAACCACCGCCTTGTGTATCCTACACTTCTCCTCAATTTCAACATTCTCATCCTTTCCCTCCTTCTACATCACCACCAACTATTCCTGAAGTGTCTACACCATAGCAACAACCCATGAACGTTACTTGTGCTACTATTTCCAACAACAATGAGAGGCCTCCTCAACATGAAAAACATCCCTTCTTTAAACATGACCCTAAGAAGGGACAACACAATTCCAAGGCCACTACATTCTCCAACTTAGCACAAGCCCANGGACAACACAATTCCAAGGCCACTACATTCTCCAACTTAGCACAAGCCCGACACTATGATGCACCCTTCCCTTCGAATCCAACACCTCATGTCACCTCATCAAGGCCACCAAGTAACACTCCAACAACCATATGGCCCAATGAATATAGCCATGGAGGGCGACATCCTGATCCTTGCATACCATCTTATGGTCCTAGATATCATAGTGGGTAAACTCTTTATCTAGGAACCACATCTCATAAATTGCCCCACTATGTTTACTATAATCAAGTGTGTGAACCCTAATGGGGTAAGAATGACCAAGTTTCAATGTTTCCAACATGCAAGGATCCTCATCTTTCATTTATTAATCCTTGCCATGCTAAATCATTTAGTTATGGGGGATATTCCCCATTCTAATAACAAGCAAGGTTAATAAATAATTTTCATTTTCTTTAATTTTAAAACTTTTTGTTTCCCAGTTTCTTATTTTTCAATTTTTTGTTTTATCTTTTTGTCTTTTTATCTTTTTATAAGTAATCTCATCTACGAATAAGACACTCATGTGGCTCATTGGTTGAGGTGTGTTCGATGTTATCAAGTCTCAAATGATCAATTATTTAGATAGTGAGCCCATTACACCCACTCATCCATTCTACAAATAAGAGTTTCTATTCAAGGGTACAGTGATATTCTTGACATTCTTGAAACTTAAAATTAATTTTGTGTTCATTGTACCCAGAATGAAGAAGGATGGACCAAGAGGGAATGATTAGGGTGTGACATTAAGGGGACTTGCAGATTCTCTTTGGTGACGTTTTTCGAAGTTATCAGGCAACATGGTTGTACTAAGATCCTTGTAGATCTAATGCAAAATGGGAGTAAGAGTAATCAAAAGGCACTTAAAAATCCAATGCTATTCTAGGGGGTTCCACTCGAAAGACATGCATCCATGCCTGAGGGTTGGCAGCTTCTCTAGATTCAGCAATTGAAAAAAAAAACAAAGGAAGTGCCACAAAACAAAAATGACTCCTCCCTCAAACAAAATGTCAAGTGATCGTACACCTTGTTGTTATGATACTCTCATAGTCGCTCATCATGGGATGAAACAATGTGATGTCATTGATCAGAGAAATGGACTTGGTCCTAATCCTGGAATGATGGGTTAATGACACATTAATCATGCTTTACATGCAAGATTCATTGTGCCCTAGGTCAGTTACCTCATGTTCCAATCTCTCCAATCCCTTCTGTAGTCCGTCTCATCTCACTGTCCATGTAATTGTAGCTTATGTCTCATATAGCGTAGAATTCTTACCTCATCCTAGTGATACTTACATGTGTGTGTTTTGTGAAACCAGTGCAAATTACATTTAACCCTTTGAGTACCCATGGACACTTTTAAGTGTGGTTACGCAAGGGCATTATAGGTTGGAGGACCCACTTGTGTAATTTTTGTAATCTACACTCATAACCCATCTTCCACACACCATTTATTATCCTCAGCCTATTGTCAACAATGTTCTTTCCCTTATTACTATCCCTTTGAATTCCAACATTCCTATGAGCCATCACATGTCCTTTTTCTCTTCCTTATCACCACATATCATTATTCGTGCCTTCAAAACTAACTAAATTACCCTAGAACCCTTTACCACTTGCCCACATGTCCTTAATTTACACAGTTAATTTCAGAAAAACCTTGAAAATTCGGTATTTTCCCTCGAGCCTAAACATCGATAGGTCACAATATCGCATACGCGATATCACGTATGCAATATCGCGTCACATAAAAATTATAAATACATGACCCCCCGCACCACTTACCATCATTTTCAACTATTCACGTGGGAGAGTTTTTTGAATTTTTCTCTATGACTTGTGATTGCGCAACCCTTGCCTTTATACCTATATCTCGCCCGCTGGTACTTCGATTTTCATTCCATCTGAACCTACTTGAACCTGGAGTGTTCAGCTTAGTCGTGGGGGAGGGACACACGCCAAATAGTAAATAATTTTTTTTGAATTTATCATCGCTCGAAGGAAATTATCAAGGGTAATTAGTTATAACATTAAAGATAAATGTGCCAAAAATAATTTCATCCCCTTAGTTATACCGGGAAACTAATTTGGAAACCACCTAAGTAAAAAGCACTTACTATTATAATCTTTTGAGAAACATCACACAAAGATAAAATAAATTAATTAAGGCAAGCAATAAGGTATAACTTAACTTCAAAAACAACCTTACTAATGATTGGTCCCATGTAATTGTAGATGGCCCTGAAACGTGGATAACAGGAAGGTCCTAATCAAGGTGGGAGCAAACAACCTAGGAGAGGTGAAGGACAAGTTCCTGCTAGACAACATGAAGAGTAGGAGGAACAATAATTTAGCATTCACCAAGAAGACCTTGCTACTATACAATCAAGGTAGGAAAAAGGAGGAGTTTCTATAGCGCTTGAATAGGGACAACATCTCACGTTGTCCCAGGATTGTGTTCAGGCTATGCACGAAAGGTCCACATTCACTGCGGTGATTGTGGGATTAAATTTTGAACCAGTTGTAGAGTTTTCTTCTAAGGCTATTAGGGACCACCTCAAAGGATCTCCCTTATGGCCTATCCTCTTTGAAAGCAGTGCCTGGTGCCTAGGGGAAACGTACCAATTTTGGCACAACAGAGAACAAGACACCACAGCTAACATTTGTGGTGTGAAAATTGACTTCTCTATTCAGGCCATCTCGAAGGTATTAAACCTTCCAAATACAGGGCCAAAGGTTGCTCAATTATCTACTCATTTAAATCCTGATGCACGACGAGTTTGGTTGGAAAGGGCATATGGCAAGGATAAGACATTTGGAGAGTTGACGAAGGAAGAGAGGATCTATTTCAAAATTGGAATGTATCACCTCTTCCCCATGAAGGGCTTAAAAGGATTTCAACATATGCAGCTAGGGGATGTGAAGTGTTGATGGGAAAGGTTAATGTTAACCTGCCTCATCTATACTTTATGGAGATCCTGAGGCAATTCAAAGAACAGAAGACAGGGAAGATGGCGTTGCCCTTCCCTTGCCTTATCAGGAAGCTATGCCGACATGTTGGTATTAGAGGATACACTAATGATGTCCTTTGAAAAGCCAAAGATGCTTCATATGTTGAATTTTTAAAGCCACCAGCACAAGGAAAATCACTGGTGAGATGTTGGGACCAGAACAAGAAAAAGAATAGATGGTGGGACCAACTGCAACTCAACTTGTGGGACCCAGCCAACAACAAGAAGCAGGGCCCATCATAGACCAAGATCAACCACCACTACTGCAAGACTACAGACCATCGATGAGCCATCTTAGGGCCATTGCTGAGATGGTCAGTTGGGACATTCATGATGATGTGAATCTCTTCCATGTCATCGACGATGCCATATAGCCCATGGTTTATTTGGATCATACAAGGGGTGAAGTGTCCATCCATACAGGAGGAGGGAAGAGCACTTGGTCACAACAGATCTCAGGGAACACTGCATCTTTCCAAGTGCAATTAGAAATTGGTGAAGGAGCCACAGTGGTGGTCATGCAACACCAAGATGTAGTAGGAGCCACAAACATGATCGTAGACCACATTAAAGAATCGTTCAATGTACCTGTTGTGCCACCGACAGATCTCACAGGAGCACAAGATGCTCAAACTTTGGTCAAAACCTCAATGTCTCCTGTGGAACATGAGGATGTACTTGATCGATTGCTACAAATAGGACAAGTAATGATGTCCCTGTTTGACATCCCTTAGGATGTGACAGTAATTCAATCAGACCTCATTTCCACCAAAGGAAAGCTAGTCTTAACAGATATGAAGGTCGAGCATGCTGAAGCAGAGGTGCAAAAATTGCAAGAAAGGCTCACGACCCTACAAGCAGCATAGTAGGACCCTTTGCAATTTGTTCCTACAAACCAGCTAGAGAGTTTCAAAACTATGCAGCTTACCAAACTACTAACGGAGAATAAGAACATGGCATAAGAAAAAGAGAAGGCTATTTGGGATGCCTCTACAGCATAAGCGCAAACTCATGCACATACCAAGGCACTCAAGGCCTTACAAGAGGAAAAAACATAGCTTGATCCTGACAACCTTTGGTTGACTTCTATGGAAAAGAAAAAGAATGTTCTCGAAGAACATTTCCATCAGTTGTGAGAACAATTCATCTGAGTCAACCAAGACATGAACTGTTTAGCTAGGGAGAATCAAACCCTCTTAATGGAGGAGGTACGCACCATCTGCTAGAAGATGGCTATCAAAATAAGCGCATGGTAAAATGAGGTTAAACAGCATGAAAAGCTCAAGGAGCACTTCCGAGACCAGGTGGGGATGTACAAACAGATCATTGAGAAGGAGATCCATATGGCCAAGGCCCACATCAACGCTATAAGTGCTCAACACACTAACTGGTGGGCCATATTAGATACATATGCATTTGTCAACCAAGTGGAAGTTAAGCACTGAGACTTGTCGATCCAAGATCTTACAGAATACATAGATTTGGCAAACCTATGGTATGCCAACCTTGCCATGTTAATAGTAGGGCACCTGAGAACAAAGCTTGAGAAACAGGTAGCCACCACCTACAGCAAATATGAAACAAAATTGTAGAATGCAAGAAGATATTGCAAAAAATGGAGATTGCAAATTCTAAACTTGAGGTGGTTAAAGCAAGCTACTAGGCACAAAAAGGTGTTGCAACAAATTTGGCTTAACGGTTTGCAGATTTCCAAGAATACAAAGACAAAGACAGAGCCTACGAGGAGGAACGATGGGTGTTTGCGGCTTGGTATGTCAAGGCAAATTAAATTTTTTCATAGCTACCCTGCCCATGGGAAGTGCTGACTCCATCAAACATCAGAACATTAGCATGGATGTAGCAAGACCCCCAAACCAAAGAGGAGAAACTCTAGGCCATACTCCAACGCCATCAAGTTCCAAGACTTGGAGCACAAGACAAGGGAAAGGCACCCATGGAGGAGCCACCACCACCAGGAACTACATGAGTTTCATCAATTTTGTAGCTGTAGGATTTTCTTTAGCATTCTTTGTGTTGTGTCTCAATTTTGTTTTGATTCCACACTACGGCATGCATCCATTCTCACCATTCAATAATCTGATACCTATCCACTGTGTATTCAAAAAATCTTGTTCTCACTATGACTCGAGGATGAGTTTTCATTTAGTCATGGGGGTATGATAAGTTATCATTTCGTTGGCCGCAATATCACATACACGATATTGCATACGCGATATCGTAGCCTATCTCCTCGTCTATAAATAAGAGGTAGATAGATCTGAAGTCAAAAGTTCTAAGTTTTTAGTTCTTAACTTTAAGTGTTTAGTTTTAAGTAGTTCTTCTCTTAACCTTTTCCCCCCAGTGCATGCCCGCAGTGTGGTGATTGTAATTGTACGGCATCCTTATTCGAGTGTGA
>MNCI01005473.1:332996-389294 GCA_015680685.1 Gnetum montanum | reverse complement strand
AGTGGTAGTTGTGCATGAGGTCCAAGATGTGTACAGATGATTGAGGAATAAATGCTCATTGCACTTAGGCTAGCTTAGATTCTCTCTCATCCTCTCTCCCTTAGCTTAGTTAATATCATTTTCCATTACACCCAGGAGTAGCATTAGTATAGGAACACATCATACACCTCATTCTAGACTAAACCATACGTGACAAAGTTAACACTAGTCCAGATGGGAAGACAGTGAACTGTGACCTAAGAATAACTATCTAGATACCACAACTAGTTCATCTACGGAGTTAGATCGGATCGTGCGTGAAACGCTCATATTCGTATGGTTGAGTGTAGGGGTACCTCGCCACTCATCAGGAAGAAAATTCCATTTACCACCAGTGAGCTGCAAAAATCTCCATTTTACCAACACCCAATAGGAAATTGCATCCTTCTTTCTAACAGCAACCTACAGGAAATGTTTTATCATGCTAATAGCAACCTAAAAGAAAACTCGATCCTACCAACAACAATCTACAGGAAAAAATTCATCTTGATGATGACTTAGAACAAAACTTCATTCTACTATGACACTCCCTAGGAAAATTTCATCTTGCAAAACCTAGCTACAAATATTATGTTGAATCTCAAATAAATATCATTACACACCTAGTTGCAAACCTTGTAATGGGCACAAAATGTGTATCACCAAACGTCCAATCACAAAATCTCTGTTGAATGCTATATTCTATATCAATGCACATTATGTCCAAAGAAATATCTCCTTTTCCACAAATCATGCTTTTCTTCAACTACAAAACAATCTCATCTAGTGGCAACAATAGTAGAATAGAAAAAAGAAATTTTTATAAAAATTCCATAACACTATAGCACAATTTTTCCCTTATCAAAGCACAAATATGAAATCAAAGACTCATTACTATTCAAAACTAGCAACACAGCAATCTATGCAACTCTTATTCAAGTTCTAACATCAAAACTCTTATAGAAATCATCACCTTTGATATAACCATGTCCACATGAATTTTGCACTTGGCTAAAATAATTGTTACATCACATTTTTCCCTGGGTAGATGTGTTTACAACATGCTAACCAAACCACTCAATGCATTGTAGGAATTTTGTATCCTAATTGAACCACTAGCTTTGCAACAAAACAATACGACATATTGGTTGAATATCCTATGTTGCCATAGGACGTTGCAACATCACAACTGGAATACCTACTTTCTCATAGAACCCATTTAGCATTCCAGCCAAATCACTTACATAAATAAGCAAAATATATATATAACATTTCATGCATGGTGACTTACATGGTTTGGACATGTGCAAAGAAAATTAGACAACGAGCCTATAAAAAAAGGTTACTACATCACTATTCCAAGAAAGCTACCAAATAGAAGACCAAAAAAGACATGAGAAAAAAAACTGAAGATGATCTAAAGAACTTGCAAATAACAAAATATCTAGCTCTTCATAGAGGAAAATGACAAAAAAGAACTCATGCAGCCAACCCCATTTTGTTGGGACAAAGCTAGGATGGTGATGATGATGATTTCATGCATTCTCCAATCTTGCAAATGAGGTGTTAACCTAGTGGCAACGGTCTTGACATGGAAACCCAAGTTCATAGGTTCAACTCCAATGGGAAACACTAAATTATATACAGATTTTGTAAAAGGGATTCTAAAACTACTATCACCCAATAGATCCAAGAGGGTCTCAATGGATGTTTCAATTTCAATTTCAAAATCTTCAAACTTTTATACCTTTTCTTATGTGCAATTAAAGAAAACCATGAAAGAAAGAAAATGTGAACCAACTACAAAGAAAACAATGATGCATTGAAGGCCAGTGTGATTGAGAAAATGTAATTGAAAGTGGCTCTCAAGCTCCTACCAAACCAATGTAAATACTCAGGCAATCATTTCCATTATCATTCATCACAACTTATACATGTGCTTGCTTATACATAAACCAAGCTAATCCTAGATTCATTGAACCTAGTTATTGTTTCCCAATTATAATCAGAAACTTCTAGGAATTCTACAAACTTGCTCTAATAATTGGCATTACATTATATTTTGGCATTGCTATCTATAACTAATACTCATATGTAGTAAATAATGCAATGCAAAGGAAAATAAAATGTAAGGGCATGAGAAGAACAGAAACTCTTACATTTAAATAATTGTATGAATCTATTTAATTACAATGGCAATGTAAATCTTTGTATGAATCTATTTAATTACAATGGCACCAATAACTTATGAAAATATCATCTGAATAGAAAAATGAATACCATCATTGCTACTTTTGTGAAGTTTCATAGTTTGTAGCTATTAGGTAAAATATGAATTTTATTTTTTAAACAAAAGGAAAAGTATATCCTAGAACCCTTGGATCTATTGGACAAGTTCAGTTTGCTTGTATAGCTCAGCATAACTCATTGAGATCAAATCTATAACTTGTAGGATGCAAGTCACACAGCTTAATCATTCTAAGTGTTATGAGGCTTTATAATGGCTCATGAGAAAGAAAAATCATATTTTAATAAACCTTAAAACATTGCATTACTTAAAAAGACCTATAATAAACATAGTTTTTGCTACATGACCAACTAATATCCTGACCAAACAAATAGATTTGGCTATTAGTAAATAAATCTCCTTATATAAAGAGCTAAACATACATGTTATTATTCTTATACAGAATTAATCTAAATTCAATTACCTATACCAGATCCTAGTTCCACTGTAATTGCATCATTTAATACATCAAAATCAACAATTGAGTTTAAAACAAAGTCACCAAGGAGCAACGATGCTCTCTAGATCTAGAAAATACATTGTGTGTCTCAATACTACTTGCATGTGAAAAGAGAAACATAAATTAAGCAAGTTTAGATAAAATTTAAATTACTTGTAATCCACCAGTGGGATACCAATTTTTACATGGTGATGAAGAACAATCGCATCATTTGTCTCTTCAGCTACACAAACACAAACATGGTTACATTGCATTGTATTCAAATCTAACAAGACCATATGTAAAGAACTTCTATGAAAGAAACAATGTTTCAGAGCCTACTTGTTTCTAGCTTGCTAAAATTCAACTCCTAGGTTGAGAATTATTGTACATAATCTAAAATTGGGTTAAATAATATGTAGCACAAAAATCATTGTATGAGATTTTTGTATTCATTTTTGAGATAAGCATGTACAAATTTGTGTCAACATTCATATTATCATCATCATTATGTTGATTAGATTGCTTCTGGTTTCTATCACTAGAGAAAATCAATAATGACGGGAAAAATGTAAACTAGTTGTATGTGTACATCCCACATTGCATCAAATGAATACATTGACAATTTCTTGGCTTCGAAAAAAAATGCTAAAAAATAATTACCCAATACTTTGCCAATGGTTGGGGAAAAAAATATTGTCCAAGTCAAGTTTTAAAACAATTACCAAAAAAGGTTAACAAATCGTAGAAGTTAAGAGCACATTGTTTGAAATCAATGCAAGTAGATTTGATAAAATGATAGCAAAAACTGCAAAAGTGAAAAAATAAAGGAAATTACCATAGAATTTCTTTCTACAGTATAAAATGAGGTTTCCTTCTTCATCAATTACCAACTTTGAAGTTGATATTATTTTCTCATATGGCTTGCAAAAGGTATATATGTTTAAGATATCTAAAAGTCATGTTATGACATAATAATAAGACACAAGGTGCATAGAGATAGTTAAAATAATAAATAATGTTCATTGATTTCAATTACATTAACACTTATTTGAAAACAGCATGCTATTTTTGAAGTAGTCGGTAGTTATTATAATGTGAAGGAAATTTTCTTGTAAACCTTAAGTTCAAGATGCTACGTTGCTACTAAAGTAGTTCTTGAAGCCACAAAAGAGCGAGGAAAATATTTTCAAAGAATAAAATGGTTGAAGACTTGGGACATTTCATTAGAGGAGATACAAAGTAATCCAAAGCACATTTGTAATTTGGTTTGACTGTGGTTTCTAACAAAGTTATGGTTAAATGTAGAAGATGAAATTTTCTTTTTTCCTTTTGGAATATATAAGAGGCAATTAGTTAAACTCAGAAGTTCATAATCTGTTAGTTGTACTCCCATTGAGACGTTGCATTTTCATCAGTAGGCTTTGTTTGATCTTAAAATAAAAAGCAAAAAATGGATGGCAATTCCTAAAGAAGAACACACATGTATGCTATGTGGTTCAACAGATCTTGAGGATGAGTAGCATGTTTTTCTTAGTTGCCCTCAAACTGACCATTTGATATAAAAATATAGTATTATAACAAAAGGTTGATATGATCTTTTCTTGTTACATCCATGCTAGTTAGCCACTTTGTTAAGTCAATATTTAATTTTTATAATACAAATGTAATATCTATCCAATTGATCCTCTGGGTATTTGAACATAATAAAACCTTAATATCAGTTTTAGATTTCCTATTGATTTATTTTCAATAGGGATTTTATATGACTATGTGAAAGCACAAAATCTTATAAATTTCTAGTAAAAATGAATATCAAGAAGTCTTACTAATGGCATACGTTAAGTAGATTTGGTCAATCCTAACCAAGCAATAAAATAATGTGTCATCATATTTGTTATCTTCTGTTTTCCTGTTTAACTAGAGGAAAAAGATGTCAAGCTACTATGAGCTTCATGATTGCAACCATAATGGTCTCCTGCCATTCCAAACGGTTATATTTCAACATTCAAAATCAATGATTCTTTAAATGAAATGACTTATTGTTTCTGGTCAGTCCCTTAATAGCTATCCTAATTGCCATTGCTAGTTGAATTGGCCACAGCTATGTTAGATGTTATCCATTCATGTTCTCTTCTTGCCTAGAAGGGTTTGTAGGTTCTCTGAATGTGAAACAAAAGTTCACAATTTTGGATCCTCTTTTGACAGTTGTTTTTCTCTAGCAGCAAAATTGTACTGCCATATTAATTGATTTTCATATCATTAACTTTCAATCTTTTATTCTTGCAAATACCATATGAAATATCCATTGCAGGGTAGAACTCATCACAGCCCACTTAAGTAACTTATCCATCTCAAACCCACCATCATAGAGTAAATGCAGGTACACTGAACACTAAATACAAATAAATTCTAGTGCAAAACCAATATCCGCAATCAAAGTCAATTTAATGAGAGGGTTATACAGAGATAGTTTAAATAGTTGTTTCATTCACAGCTTTAGTATTTTGAATAAAGAAAATCCAGAATCCTTGTAGAAATAGAAGGATTGATGGGAAAATGAGTGAAGTTTTTATGCACGGTGAACAGCCAATGTGAATTTGGCTCGTTACCATCTCTGCTTCCTCTTCTTCTCCTTCTAAACGTTCATCACTTTTGGCTTTGTTGGGATCCATCGGTATCAACTCTTAAGTGGACAGGACAAAAATATTGCCTCAACAAAGTTTCCAATTTGCTATAGTACCACTTGAACTGCCCGATTTGCCAAGGAGAAATTTTGAAGCTAGAACGTAGTATGTGAAATGCCTCTTGGATTATAACCATAAAATATTTTAAGAATATTTTTAGGCTTAATATTATATATGTTTACAAACATATTATTAAATGAATTAAAAATGACAATGGCTAACACTTCAATAAAACTTGGTGATAATATAATTGATAAACATTCTATGCCATTCAATGCAATTCAAGACACCTATAGTGCATTTGGAAGTCACAGCCTATTGGGTATGAGTTTTATTTATTAGTTCTTAAATGTAGAAGGTAAGGGTATATAACTTTGAACTTTTTTTCAAAGGCTAACTCATTATGCACCCGCTTCAAGTTCAAACCATCAAAAGAAAAACTAAGTGGTCTACTAACTTTGCTCCACTATCAAAAACAGGTGGTTTAAAATCATTTTGAAACTCAATATTATGCAATGGTTAATATTTTGAATTCATAATATCATATTTTTCATACCATTAATAGTACTTTTGTAGATTTGGTTGATTTGTAATGTTATCAAGAATATTGAGTAATTTTTTTTAATGTTGTTTTCAAAACTCGAAGTCTATAGATTTGTACCAAGCAATATATGAAAGTTGGTAAAGAACTAATCAAATTTAAATTTAAACTTCAATTTTTACTAATAAAAAATAGGATGCATTTAAATTCTTGTAAATAAGGCATTATATATAAGTATTGAAACTAAACTAAAATTTTAATACCCTATGAATCAATTGAATCAAGGAAATGTACATTCTATGAATTTTGAAAATAGCAAAGAATAAATGAAATTAAAAACTTTATTGAACACCATCCTTGCTTTAAGTAGTTTATGGCAAATGAAACACAAAGATTTTTGGGTAATGTTCATGTGTAAGAAAGTTGTCAAGCTCCTTACCAATGTTGCTGTAGCTACTAGAATATTTTGTTTTTGATAACAAATGCATTATAAAAATGGGCTTTATTCACTTGAATTAAACCTGTAGTCGAGGTCTTATGTCAACACTCTTAGCATTAGGTTAACATATGATGAGTGGCTAAGTACCCCTATAGTCAAGCATATGAATACGAACGTGTATGCACAATCCAGTTGAACTCCGCAAATGGACTAGTTGTGGTATCTAGATAGTTACACATTGATCGTAGTTTGTTGTCTTCCCACTTGGACTAGTATTTGCTTTGTCATGTATGGTTTAGTCTAAAGTGAGGTGAATGATGGGATCCTAAACTAATGCTACTCCTAAAGACAATGGGGAACAATCCTAATTAAGCTAATGGACAATGGAAAATGAAATCTATGCTATCCTAAGTGTGATGAGCATTTGTCCTTAATCATCCGTACGCATCTTGGACCTCCTATACTACTTCTGGGGTTACCAAGAACACATTACTTGAGCACTCCTAGATACACTACTAGGTTACCAACTAGTTACACTTAAATGTTCGTGATTAAGTTGTACTCATTCCACGTTAATCAACAAGAAGTGTAAATGATAATAAAGGAAATATGAACTAAAAAGACAACAATAAACAATTAACAATTAAAGTAATTAAAAGCTAAGTGAATGTTGCAATGATGGAGTAATCTCGATCTTTATTGCCAATCGTGTGCATGTCCAAGTACGTCATAATCGAATAACNTTTATTGCCAATCGTGTGCATGTCCAAGTACGTCATAATCGAATAAAATTTTCATACAATTACAATCATCACACTGCGAGCATGCACTAGGGAAAGAATTGAAATTAATTGAAAACTGACAAAAAGACTCTACCCTAAGACTTACCAACTACTCCCTTTTCTGTGCATCCAAGTGTTGTATTTATAGGCCTACACAAGAATCAAGATATCGTGTATTCTATATCGTTATCCAGGCTACGATATCGCATATATGATATCAAGGATCCAAGATTGGGGCCTGGCAAACCACAATTCATCATACCCCCATGACTGAATAATAACTCGTGCTCGAGTCAAAGAAAATGAAAATGAGTTTAATTGCTTACACAGTGGATAGGTATGAAACTATTAACTAATGAGGAATTACTCATGTCGCAATGTGGGATAGAATAAAACAAAATTGGGACACAAACACAAAATTACAAAAGGAAAAATTTATTGGAACTCATGTGGTTCTTGACAATGGTGGCTTCTCCATGGTTCTTTTCCCCTTATCTTGTGCTCCAAGCTTTGGAAATGGATGTCTTTGAAGGATTTCTTGGAGCTTTTCTTCTTCAGTTTAGGGATCCTGTATCATCCATGCTGATGCTCCAATGTTTAATAGAGTTGGCACCTTCCATGGGCATAGCAGTTGCAGGAACATCTGATTGGCCTTGACATACCAAGTTGCAAATAACTTTCGTTCCTCTTCATAGGCTCTGACTTTGTCCTTGCATTCTTGGTAGTCCGTAAACTATCAAGCCAAATCCACTATGACATCTTTTTGTCCTTGGTAGCTGGTCTTGACCACATCTAATTTAAAATTTTCTACTTCTAATCTTTGCAATGTCTTCTTCTATTCAATAAATTCTATTTCATATTTAGTGTAGGTGGTTGCTACCTACTTCTCCAATTCTATTCACAGGCATCCTACTATCAACATGGCTAAGTTGGCATACCGTAGGCTTGCCAACTCCATGTACTCCATGAGATCTTGTATTTGCAGGTCCCAACTTTTCAATTCTACTTGGTGGGCTAAGGCATAAGTATCCAATATGGCCCGTCAATTAGCGTTCTAAGCATTGAGAGTGTTAATATGGGCTTTGGCCATATGCATTTCTTTTTCAATCACTTGTTTGTACATCCCCACTTGATCTCTAAAATGCTCCTTTAGCGTCTCATGTCACTTGGCCTCATTCTACCACACATGTATTTCAATTGTCATCTTTTGGCAGATCACGCGTACATCCTTCATTGAGAGGGTTCTGTTCTCTCTGGCCAAATGATTCATATCCTGGTTTATCCTTATTAATTATTCTCACAATTGCTGAAAATTTTTCTTGAGAACATTCTTTTATTTTTCTACTATGGTCAACTAGAGATTTTCGGTGGTGAGGTGTTTATTTTCTTCTTGTGAGGCCTTGAGTGCTTTGGCATGCACATCCGTTTGAGCTTATGCCTTGGAAGCATCCCAATTAGCCTTCTCTTTTTCCTCTACCACTTTTTTATTCTCTTCCAACAATTTAGTTAGTTGCTCTTTCCAAAAGGATTCTAGCTAGTTTGCAGGGATGAATTAGGATGGATCCCGCTATGCAGCTTGTAGGGTGACAAGCTTTTCTTAGAGTCTTTTTAACTCCTCCTCTACATGTTTGGCCCTATCCTCTACCATGACCAACTTTCTTTTTGTAGAGATGAGGTTTAATTGTGTTGTTGTGACATCTTAAGGGATGTTGAACAAGGATGTCATCACTTGTCCTGTCTATAGCAATCGATCTAGAACATCCTCATGATCTACAGGAGTCATTGAGGGACCAGCCAAGGTTTGAGCATCATGTGCTCTTGTAAAATCTACCGGTGGCACAATAGGAACTTTAAATGATTCTTTTATGTGGTCTACAACCACTTCTGCTACTCCCACTACATTCTAGTGTTGCATGACCACTACTATGGTTCCTTCACTAGTTTTTAATTGCACTTGAAAAGATGCAGCGTTTCTAGAGAAGTTTGATTCCCCTCCTCCTGTTTGGATCGACACCTCATCCTATGCACAATCAATTGAGACTATGGATTGTATGACATCATTAATGACCTTGAAGAAATTTGCTTCATCATAGCTTCCCCAACTGATCGATTTAGTGATGGCCCTGAGATGGCTCATCGACGGTTAATAATCCTATGGTGATGGTGGCGATTGGTCTTATTGGCCTGTAGGTTGTGTGCTAGGCCTTGCTTCCTATTGTTGACTAGGCTTTGTATCTAGAAGTTGGCTAGGCCCTGTAATTTTAGGTGCAATGGGCCCCATCGTCTATTCTTTCCTCAGACTCTAATGTCTCACCAACATTTTTCCTTGGGGCTGGTGGCTTTAGTTATTCAGCAAATGAGGCATTTTAAGCCTGTTTGGGGATGTCATTAGTGTACCCAAAATTCTAGCATTTTGGCATAGCTTCAGGATTAGGCAAGGAAAAGGCAATGCAAACTTTCCTGTTTTACATTCTTCAAACCATCTTAAAATTTCTGTGAGATCTATGGGGTAGGTTGGCATCAATCTTGCCTATCAAGATGGCACTTTCTCTAGCTGCATAGGTGGAAATTCTATTCAATCCTTTTGTTGACAATATGTGATATGTGTCAATTTTGAAGTAGATCCTCTCTTCAAGTGTGAGCTCTCCATATGCTTTATCCTCTTTGTTGTATGCCCTTTTTAACCATATCTTGTGCGCATCCGTATAAGAGTGAGTGGATAGGTGAGCAACCTTGAGCCCTATATTCAAAAGATTCAACACTTCTGAAATGGCTTTGGTAGAGAAATCAACAGAAATCCCACCAATATCAATGGTGGTGCCTTCTTCCTTATTGTGCCAAAATTGGTATGTCTTCCCTAGGTACCAATCACCACTCCTAGAGAGAACAAGCCACCACCTTAGGGGCAAATTTAGTGAAAGGTACAAAATTGAGTTCCACAATCATAGTTGCTAACGTGGACCTTTCATGAATTGCCTGAACACATTCTATGGACAACGTGAGATGTTGTCTCTGTTCAAGTGCCATGTTGTCTCCACCTTTAGCATGCCCTAATTGCATAGTAGCAAGAGGTTCTTACTAAACACTAAATGAGTGTGCCTCCTGCTCTGCATGTTCTTCAGGAGCTCTGCCTCTCCTTGGCCGTTTGGATGCACCCTAAGGGGGTCCTCCTTGTTGTCCTCATTTAGGGACAATTTGCAATCACACGAGACTAATTATTAGTAAGGCTATTTATAAAATTAGATTAATACCTTACTCCTTGCCATTAATAGATTCAATTCTTACTTAGTGTGATTCAAAGTTAGAGATTTCACAAAAATTCCCCTAAAAGTTTTGATATTGGACCCAATTTTAATTAGGTGACTCCAAAAAATAATTTTCATGATCTGGGTAAAGAAACAAAATTAATTTGGCAAACATTTTTAGCATTTTTAAGGTCACTTACCCTTGATAATATCCATCAAGCAATGATGAATTTTGAAAAAACTACGTGCGACTTGAAATGTGCCCTTCCCCCACGACTATGTTAAACACTTCGAGTTTAAGTATGTTAGAGCGGAATGAGAATCGAAGCATTAATGAGCAAGTTATTAATGTTTGAATGATAGGTGCGCAAGCTAGAAAATTCATGTAACAAAATTTCAACAACTACCCTTGCATGAATAGTGAAAGATGATGTTGACGTATATGGTGGGGTCCATATATATAGTTTTTATAGACACAATATCGTGTACCCGCTAATGCAGACCCAATATCGCATCAAACCTAATATTGGGTACTCGATATTGTGTCCCTTTTGAAATAGGGTACTTGGAAAAATTGATAAATTTTTGAATTTCCAAGGCCAAAAATGATGGATTTAAGGTTAAGTTGAAAGATATAGGGTAACTTTGAAGAGACCTAAAGGCACCAAGAGTGTAATGAAGTGGAATTTAACAATGAAATTCATGAATAGGATGAGGAAAGAGGACATGTTGTGGTGCATAGGAATGTTGGAATTTAAAATGATGATAAGGGGAAAGATAATTGTAGTAATGCAATACTTGGAGGGTGTAAGATGATGTGGTGATGTACAAAGAGTGCAAATTACAAAAGTTATGCAAGTGGGTTCTCCCCAAAGTAGGTTCCTACCTATCATGCCCTTACGTAACCACACCTTAAAATGTCCGTAGGCATAAAAAGGGTTAAATGCAATTTGTACCAGCGCAACAAAACACAGACATGTAGATACCACCGTGATGAGGTATGAGTTCTATGCCACATTAGACACAAGTTAGAAATACTTAGATAGTGAGGTGAAATGAATTGTAGAAGGGATTGCAAAGATTGGGACTTGAGGTAACTAACCTTGGGCATAGTGAATCCCTGAGTGTGGGGGATGTGATTAACATATCATTAGTCCTTCACTCCAAAATCAAGACCAAGTCCATGCCTCTGATAAGTGACATTGCATTATTTCATCCAATGATAGACAATCATAAGAGCACCATGACAGCAAGGCATACGATCACTTGGCATTTTATCCAAGGAAGGAGTGATTTAAAATTTCTTTGTGGCACATTTTTCTTGATATTTTCTTTGATGTTTTTCTTTTCTTCTTTTCTTTTTCTAGCCACTTTGGCACTTACTCCTTTCCAAAAGTAAACTAGAGAAGCCATCAACCTTTAGGTAGGGGTGCATGTCTTTCTAGTGGAACCCCTATAACATCATTAAGGCTCTTTATTGAGTGCCTTTATTACTCTTACTCCCATTCCTTGTTAGATCTACAAGGATTTAGTATAGCCAAGATACATGATAGCACATACAGATGTCACCAAAGAGAATCCACAAGTCTCCTTGATGTCATACCTTGGCCATTCCCTCTTAGTCCATTATTCTTTACTCTAGGCATAATGAGTACAAAATTATTTTTAAGTTTTAATGATGGCAAGAATATCATCCTACCTAGAGTAGAACCTTTTATTAATAGAATGGGTGGGTGGATGTTGTGGGCTCACTATCCAAATAATTAGTCACCTAAGACTCGATAGCATAGAACAACACCTCAACCAACAAGTCACATGAGTATTTTATTCACCGATCAGATTACCCTCAAAAAGATAAAAAAAAAATTGGAAATGAAAAATTGGAAAACAAAAAATTGTAAAATCAAAGAAAAGGAAAAACATTTACTAATTCTACTTGTTATAATGAAGGATATCCCCCATAACTAAACTTTTGAGCATGGCTAGAATTAATAAATGGAAAATGCAGATTCATGCATGTGGGAAATATTGGAGTTTGATCATATCCAAACCACTAGATGTATTTTGATGTGGTGGTTGGAATGTACCCAGCTTGGGGTTCACACACTTCATTAAAGTTGGCATAGTGGGGTAAATTATAAGATGTGGTCATGTGATAAGGAGTTAACCCACTATGGCACCTATGACTATAGGATGGTATGCAAGGATCAATATGTCTCCCTACATGGTTATATTCATTGGATCACATAGTTGTTAGAGTGTTGATTGGTGGTCATGATAAGGTAACAGGAAGCTTTGAGTTTGAGGGAGAAAATGCATCACAGTGCTAGACTTGTGCTGAGTTGGTGGATGCAGTGGTTTCAGAACCGTGTTGTCTCTCTCTATGATCATGTCTAAAGAAAGGATGCTTTTGATGTTGTGGAGGACCTCCACCGCTATTGAAAATAGTAGCACCAGTAACATTTGTGGGTTGGTGCTATGGTACAAAACCTTTTGGCACAACTAGTGGCGATGTAGAAGAAGGTGAATGATGAGAATATTAAGGGTGAGGAGAAGTGCAAGGAACATAAGGTGGTGATCTTGTTAGAGAGGACATGGGTTTATAGTACTTAGGAGAATGATAACGATGTGACGAAATAGAGGATGTTGACACAGTTGGGGAAATATGATGCTAAACATAATAAGCACTTGGGTTTGGATGGTATGAACGGTGTGACTAGTTTGACAGTGGCCTCCCCCACGACTAGGGTTTTTTCCACTGTGGTTGAACCTGGTATTTCTATATGAAATTTGGATGTAACATTCCTCCCCAATGCTCATGTAAATGTGACAAAATTGGGCATTGGCCTTTGGGGTGATCATACAAGCAAACATCACATTGATACGGGTGATTTGCATTTGAGCTCTTATCCTTATTTTCTTCAACCCTTCTTTTCAATTGTCATGTGATGTCCTATCCTATTTCTTGGTTTAGCATGGTTCCACCTCTAATAATGTTGGCATATTCTTTGCATTTTTTATGTACCCATTCCATCATCTTATTGATCTTTGCCTCAATTTCACCTAGTGATTGTAGTATTGGCAAAGATGATTCCACCTCCTTGAGATGAGTTGATTTCTCCTCTTCATGATCATGGACCTTTCCTATTTTGAGATTTTGGTCCTGTTTAGAGCTTTCAACATTCTCCCATTTAGCTATTTCTCCTTCTTCTTTTTCTACCCACTTAATAAGCTCTTGGAATTGGTGGGTTCGTAGCTCATATAGTTGACTTGGGGCATACATCCCTAGGGTCTCCCTTGTTTCATTACAGAGCCCATCCATGATGTGATACATTAGCCTTTCCTTAGAGAACCCATGGCCTGGACAATTGTTTAATAGTGAATAGTATCTTTCTAAGGCCATGTCCAAGGGTTCATGTTGCACTTGTTTCCACTCTTGGATTTGTCTCCTCAAGGCTGACACTCTTGCATAGGTTTGGTACCTTTCATTAAATAGTTCTACCATTGTCGGTCCACATCAAATTGATTTTGGTTTCAAGGACCTATACCATACTTTTGCTTGGCCAACAAGTGTTAGAGGAAAGAGCTTAAGTTTTTGCCATTCATTATCAATGTTTTTCCATGCAAATGCATCATGGAAGGCTTGTAAATGATGTTGCGGATCTAAAGCATAGCCTCCTAAAGACTTGGGAAAGTTTTTAAATCAAGCTTGGGTAGATGGCTCTCCTTATGATGCCTAAGGGATATTCAAATAGCCTCTTGTAGATGCGTTAGGCTCATAGTGGCTAGTGGGGGTTCATCATCACTAAGTAGGCTATGAATTTGTGAGTTGGGATGATGTTGTCGTCGTTTAGGTACATAGGAGACCCTCGCATCAAATTGAGTACTCCAAACTTCGTCTTCATCATCATATAATTTGTTGGTTCTACAATGAATTACCTTACTAGTTTTTGCGTTATCATAGTCTTGTGAGAGAGACATTGTTGTGAATTTGTCTGTGATTTATTTGCAATTACTTCTTTTTAAAAGATATATCATCAAGGCTTCATAACAACAATCTTGGATGATGTAACTAATCTAGATAACTAGCACCATCCCTAGTAATGGCACCAATGATGAGTGACTAGGTATCCCTACACTCAACCATACGAATACAAGCATGTACGCATAATCTAGTCGAACTATGTAGATGGACTAGTTGTGGTATCTAGATAGTTACACGTTGATCATAGTTCACTATCTTCCCATCTAGACTAGTATTTTCTTTGTCACGTATGGTTTAGTCTAGAGTGAGGTGTATGATGTGATCCTAAACTAGTGCTACTCATAGAGACAATGGAAAATAATCTTGTTTTAACCTAGTAGGCAATGAGAAGAAAAATCTAAACTAGCCTAGGTATGATGAGCATCTGTCCCTTAATCATCCGTGCATATATTGGACCTTATGTGCTACTTCTAGGATTACCAAGCGTATATTACTTGAGTGCTCCTACATATGCCATGGGGTTACCAAGTAGTTACACTTAAATGTTAGTGATTAATTCATACTCATTCTAAATTTAACAATAGGAATAATAAATGATGGTAAATAGATATTAATTAAGAAAATAATAAACAAGAATAACAATTGAACAATTAAAACTAAGTGAATGCTGCAATGATGAAGTAATCTCGATCTTTATTGTTGGTCATGTACATGTCCAACTACATCACACTTGAATAAAGGTTCCAGACAATTACAATCATCACACTACAGGCATGCACTAGGAAAAGAATTGAAATTAACTAAAGAATGACAAAAAGACTCTACACTAACTGACTCACTCCCCCTTTTCTCCCATGCATCCAAATTTGTATTTATAGGCTCCCACAGGAATCATGATATCGTGTATCCGATATCGTTATTTAGGTCGCAATATCGCATACCCGATATCGCGGATCTGATATCAAAGCCTGAAAAATCATGATTCATCAATATTGAATAGGAAAAGCTAGAAATTCTTAATAAAATTGAGCTATTACCCTTAGAACTCAAGATATTACTAGGTATATAGAATATGTTTTTCCAAATAATGAAAAAATGATCATTCTTAATGTCAATTTAAATGCAAAACATAAATGAAGATTAGCTAAAATAATAAACATATGACCAATAACATTTACATGGTATTATGATAATATTACTAGCATATATTGATGTATTTGCTAACATCACATCTACATAAATTCAATCATCAACCTCACTAAAGGTTAAACACAAATCTTAAAGAGGTGGTCAAGTAGGTATTGGAAAAACTACTAAAGGTAAGGTTCATTTACCCAAGCACAGATAGTGAATGGATCAACTCATTAGTAATCATTTTGAAGAAATATGACAAGTAAAGGATCTACATAAACTTTCGATTGTTAAATGTGGAAACCTTCAAAGACCATTTTCTTTTGTTGTTTTTTGATCAAATCTTGGATACTATTACAAGGTGTTAGTATTATAGTTTTCTAGATGGATACAATAAATACAATCAAATTTGTATTACATCAAAATATCAAGATAAGACTACATTCACTAGCTAATAGAGTAATTTTGCATATAGAAAAATGGTTTTTTGGTCTATCTAATGCTCTTGCAATATTCCAAAGACTTATCCTTAGTATATTTCAAAAATAAACTGGTAATGAAGTTGAAGTATTTATGAATGATTTTTCTACTTATGGAATTAACTTCAAGGAAGTCTTGGATCGATTAAAGTAGGTTTTAAAAAGATGTGTAGGAATAAATTGGAAGCTCAATTAGAAAAATAGTCATTTAATGGTCCAAGAAGGAATAATTCAAGGACAAAAAATCTTGCAAAAAGAAATAAAGGTAGGTATTGATAAAATAAGAGTCATCTAGAACATCACCTAGAGACCACAAATAGTTGAAGATGTTAGATCATTTATTGGTCATATAGGATACTACAGAAGATTCATTAAGAGCTTTTTAAAGGTAGGAAAATTGCTTATAGAACTAACGAATAAAGATGCACCATTTGTTTGATTAGAAGAGTGTAAAAAGACATTCAAGAGTTAAAATAAAAGTTAATCAAGACTATAATCTTAAGAGCTTTAGATTAGTCAAGACCTTTTCACATTATCATGGATGCTTCTAACTATATATTAGGTGATGAGCAAAGGGCATTCCCTATGCCCAATCATATGAATTACAAGCATGTACACATGATCTAGTCAAATTCCATGGACTTCTTCTACTTAAGTGTCATATGTCATTAGATAGTAAAACATATTATTACTAATTATCTTTCTAATCATCACTTGTGTTAACTTTATTCATATGGCTAAGTGTCAATGAGGTGTAAGATATCTTATTTTTATAATTTTTATAATTTTCTTTATCTATAATTGATTAAATAAAGGAAGGGTTTTAATATTTAACTTTATTAATTAATAACTAAACTATCCTAAATGTGAAGCATCTGTTCACACTTTCTGTACACATCTTGAATGTATATCAACACTATTGGATTACCAAGTATTTACTACTAAGTGTACTAAGTATTCACTACCAGGATTACCAAGCTTTAATATATTATGTTTCAAGTGTTTGTACTCACATTACTTATGAATTAGAATATTAAATGCTTGATAAGAAAATGCTTGATTAGAAAATAATTGCATTTAAAGTAGAATGCTTAGTAAATTGGAATTTGACTAGATCATGTGTACATATTACTTTAGTACACATGATCTAGTCAAATTCCTACATTTAATAAAATAATAGCATTTAATAATTGGAATTTTACTAGATCATGTGTACACATTACTTTAGTATTTACTACTTAATAAGAAAATAATTGCATTTAAAGTAGAATTCTTGAAAGTAAACTTAAACTAATTTAGGTGCTACAATGGAGAGAATAAATCTTGATTTTATTTCTATTCATGCAACTATGTTGAGGTACATATTGCACTAGAATAAAATTTCATACAATCAATTTAGTCAATCTTGTAGGCACTCAAAGAAAAATTTCACTAAGTTCCACAGGAGAAAACTACAAGAGTTTGGCTAAGAAATTGATCAATGGTGTCATAGATATAGCTAGTATGTGTACTTATATTAGCTTTGGGAGGATCAATGTTGAGGCACATGCACTAATACATTTGAGATGCAATATTGGGGATAGGTATGCATTGACACAGTTAACTTATTGACACTTCATCATACCCCCACAACTAATTGAAAACTCATCCTTGAGTGAACAAAATTGGATCAATTTTTTTACAAATTTGAAAAAGTATGAAACTAATTAACTGACTCTAATAAATAAAAATCTTTTGAGTGTCATTTTACATGGTTACAAAATTAGTATAATTTACAAAGAGACTAGATACTACTTGGAAAAAATTATCAAGTGTTTGTTGGATGGATAGAGACAAGATGAAGTTTTCACACTATGCCTGGAGGTGAAGGCTCTTGTGGCATGGAGGATCCTTCATCACATCCTTGCTCTATTAGAGACTTAGGCTACTCTACTATGTTTTTTTAGAGTTGAAATGCATTTAGAAGTACCTTCATATTTTGATTCTTGCCCCATGGATCATGAATGGTCTAGGCTACTTCACCTAGATGACCTAGTGCTAGAATATTCCATGTGCACGGTAGTGTAGGGAACATCTCCTTCATATTAACAAACCAAATTACAAATTATTTACATTTGACATCAAATGTATGAATAAGGTTATATAGCTCATAGTAGTCACTTATTATTCTAGCCAGGTTCTTACCAATAGATCTTTGATTGGTGAATCTGCTTTTGAGAACCTTAAGCTCCACATTGGCCACTTTTAACGTTTGATTGTTCTCTTTGTAAAGTTTGAACAATGTCTCATAGAGAAGATAAGAGTTGACCACCTACTTTTCTAACTCTAATATGGACATCTTTTCTATCAACATTATCAAGTCTGCATATTGGAAGTTAGCAAGCTTCATATATTCATTCATCTTCTTGATCTGTAACTCTTTTAGGCAAATCTCTACCTAGTTGTATGTGTTGAGATCATCAAAGATGAGCTAACACATATCATCTCTTTGTTGGATTTTTTGTAAGGCTTCATTTACCTTCACCTATACCAATTTAATCTCCTTTTCATTAATTTTATTAAGCATCTTTACCTAGTCCTTGTAGTTTTTGATTCATTTCTACTTGAGGCCTTATTCTTGCATGTGGTAACCAAAATTGTAGTCTTTTGACAAAGGGCATAAATCTCCTTCATTAATATATTCTTATTTTTTATGGCCAACCTTCTCAAATCAAGGTTTACCTTGGAACACTTCCCATGTTATTGGAAAATGTATTCAACTATTTGGTCCTTCTATTGTTCAGCATTCCGTAAGCGATGATTGTCTTGAGTTAGTACCAGATTTTCCTTATAAATTTTTTCAAGGTCATGACTAGAGGAATTCATCATTACCTTCAATAGTGACACATCAAAAATTACCATATATTTAACATTATTGGCCTCTTTCCATTTACGCTAAATTTATTGGAAAGCTATATCTCTAGGAGCTTTGGCCTGAGAATGATAGTATCCAACAAGTGGGCTCCAAGTTTTGCAACTACAAAAGCCAACTATTACTTGCTAACTGTGTCCTCCTTAAGTTGCACGTTTTTCATTAGTAACTTTTCCCTTTTCTCTAGCAATTATGAATGGATAGTTGAAATATCTTTTGGAAGATCTCCTAAATTGGTTACCCAGCTTCCACCAATCACTATAACATTTCTTCGTGCTAGGTTGCATCCATCCTTTAGGTTCCTACTCCTGCTAATGCTTGTACATTTTCCATGGTAGTGACATCAAGGAAAAATATCACAAGAGAGTGTAGAGCTTCTCTAATTTGATCTACCACCACCTCTATTGGTGTCTCTTAATCCTTGTATGGCATAACTAGAACCGTTTCTTCCTCACCTACTTCCAATATTTTAGAGAATGTTGGTATATTCTTGAAAATTTTAGGGAATTCTTACCTTGGCATGGATATAGTAACTTCTTTAGCACTAGAATTAGAGCAAATGGATGTTTGGTTTCTTTGTGAAAAGAACAATAGGATCATCTTATCATCCAACTAGCTGATGAATTCTTGTAACCTCAACTAGGTAACTCATGGATGGTCTGTATACTGAAGATTCTCCACAATATCTAAAGGCATTTTGTTATTGCAATTTCTACTCTCTATGTTTTCTTAGATTCTTTACAGCTACCAACATTTTTGGTGTTATCTTTGGTGCTACATGTGGTGGTTGTGATTCTTGTTCTTCTCCTTGAAGCTTGGTAGGTACTTTCCCTTTCATCATTTCCTACCATGATGTGGTAGTAGCTTTGTGAATCATATATTTCTCCTTTTACAAAGTTTCCTAATGAGGCATGGAAAGGGAAGTGTCTTCCTGCCATTCTCATTTTCCTTGAAATGCTTCTCTATTTTAAGAAAGATGAGCTAGGGTAGGTTGATTGGAAACCTTTTGCTTCGAGCCATGCATGCCCTAGCAAAGAAGGTAGTTACCTTGCTTGGCCTTACCATTGGAATTAATTGATAGACTACAATCTTAAAATAGGCTTGCTCCACCTTAGTTAGAACATCATATTTCTTATGATCCACTTCGCATTGCTAGACCCACTCTTTTTTGGCTTCTAGGTCCACCTGAGTAGTTATCTTTGTCAGATTTGCCTCAATGTTGGATAATCTGAAGATGGTGATCTCTTTGATTTTAACAGTCACATCCCCTTGTCAGTTGTTCCAAAAGAGATAAGTTTCCTCCATATACCATTCTCCACTACTGAAGAGAATGGATCATAGTGAAGACCCTTGTAGTTATGTTCTTACTTTCCTTGGTGAAAGCTCTATCAAAGGTCTAAAATTTAATTCTTTTAGGATGAAACTTTGAATTTCTTTAGTGCAAACCTTTTCCAAACAATTCTTTGTAAGCATAACCTCAACATTGGATTGTGGTCTTGGGACCTCATCCTCCCTAGATTGCCTTGTTTTAGCTATGGAAATTTGACAGATAGATTCCACCTTAAGCTCCTCATGCAAGGGCCTAGTAGCATGGGTGGCCCTAGCTACTTTCTCTTAGAGTTATTGTAGTTTTTTTTGTTATTCTTGTTGTCCCATTCCACTATGTGGTCATTTCTCCCTGGGCCGTGATGCTCCTCCTACCTATGATGCTTATTTAGGTGTCATCTAAGATCACAAACATAACCCAAGGTTAGTCATTTGAGTATTATTTTATTTTATTCAAATACCTTTCTTGGTTTAACCTGGTTAAGTATATTTGGCAAAATTTTATATTTTAGTATTAAGTTCTTATTTATTGATCACAAATGTAAGATATTATTTTATTATTATTTTATTTATGTTTAGCCAGAGGTTAAGTATTGATATTAACTCTTATGATTATTAATTTAATATTATTTTAATATATTATTCATGGGATGTTAAAAAAGTTTTAGGAAAATTTTCTATAAAAACATAGTTCTTGATGCTTCCACAATGTAAAGTGTATCTCTAGTAGCTTAAGGATTGAAGCATGGGTAAAAATGGTTAAGTAGTTGGCAAGTTATGGCTCTTGGAAGGTTCTGGGCTTTGGAAAATTGCAAAACTTTTGTGTTTGGAATAAAATGTGAAAAATGAGCTAAGTATCATGCATATTTAAAGGAGTTTTAGGCCACATCGATTGGGCTACATTGACTAGCCTAGCTACGTTGATGGGACTATGTTGACTACTCTAGCTACATCAATGCTACTATTAGTACCTATTTTTCCACTTAAGATATTGAGGAAATTTTAAATAAGTTTGGGGCTGAAATAATAGCAAAATGGGAGCTTAAAAGGCTAGGAAATCATGGTAACATAATTGAGGGTAAGGTTCAAAAAATTAGAGCAATTAGATCATATGGAATGAGTAATGAGAGGATGTTCTTGATGCTAAGGTAGAGAAAAATTGGATTATGCAAGCTATCAAGATGATCGAGATCACACTAAGATCCATGGTTAGGGGGTTATACTTGAAGTAAACCAAAAGATATGCAAGTGGGTTCTTCCCAAAGTAGGCTTATGCATAATATGCTCTTGCATAACCTCATCACAAGGAGTCCATAGGCAACTCAAATGATGATTGATTATTCAAGTTAAACACGATACCCATGTGAGGGATTGTCTTAAAATTATGCAAACTATAAAATAAAAATATCAACTGATCATGGTATGAGATAGTCAGGTGAGAGAAATGGAGTATGAGAATGATAGAAAGAGAATGGTAGAGGAAAATTTGCATCATGATTATATGGAGTCCTTAGTGGATTTTATGATTAAGATGATTTGATATCCATCCACTTTGATCTTAGACCAAGTCTATTCCAATGATAGTAATCTTGCATTGATGTATTCCCCCTATCCTACCATCATGAGCCAACAAAAACCATAAAGGACAACCACCACTCAAACAAAATAAGAAAAGAGAAGAAGGAAGTAAGTAGGACCTTAGTTAGTGGGATGCCTTTAGGCATGAGTAACATCTCCTTCGAGGCCCATAACTAGTGATTGTAGTTTAAGATATTGTCAACAAGGCATGCTTTAAGTTTCCTTTTTTTTTCTTTACCAAGAACCACACCATATAGAGACACTTCCTTTTATGGTTGATAGTAGGAGTTATGATATACCTATGAGAAGAAATAGAACTTAAGAAGAAAGTTGAGAAAAGATTATAACAAATACTCTTAATGTTACACCTATTTCCATTTTCACTTAATCTTTTCTTAATTCATTGGGTAACAAGATCATATGTTATTTTTAGCTTTAATATGAAAGAACCTTTATGTTCTTATGATTTAAAACTCTACATGAGATAGATGGAATGAGTGGATTTCATGAACTCACTACATAGTACCACAGAAAGTTGATAGACTATTATTAGAGAGCATAACTAAAAGACAAAATTAGTCTAAATATTAAATTATAGCCTTGATAGCCCTATTTAATAATTTCAAAAATTTGCAATAGTCATGGAACAAAATTGAAAATTTCAATTGAGACCAAATAAAAATAACAAGAAAAGAATAATATATAAAATAATCACAAAAATATCAAGAAAATAAAAAACATATAAAGAATGTTGCAAAAAAAAGAAAAAAAAATATTCTTTCATCCTCATTAAGATGTTATGGTATATGGATATCTTTTCCATGACTAAGTTAGAAGAATGAGATTCAGAAAATGGAGTGAGCTTATTCTTGATTAGAGGTGTTAGTGTTATGGTTGGTTACTTTAAATCTATGCAGTCTCGGTGCAAATCCATTATAATAGCATGTGAGGAGCATTGCAATAAATAGTAACATTAAAATATAGGCCTTCAAATAGTTCTAGAAAATGTTAGTGTAATACGTAGTGACATGATGTAAGCATTAAACTACTTTCCTAGGTTGATTCACAAAGTCCATGAGAGATTTTAGTTGTTGGAAGTTGACTAGCATGTGTTTTTTTGTCATAGCTCCTAAACGAAAAGTTAAGGGTATGTTGAATTTCCTTTCTATAATGTCTAAACCTTAGTTCATTACGGTACATGCATGGGATTCTAATTGAGAAAATTTTCTCATAGTTTGAATGTGAATTTCCTTATCCATGCATCATGACGTTGTTTATTGTATGCCTTGTGCACTTCATTCATAATTAGAGCTACTCTTTGATTTTTTTCTAGCATGCTAAGTGTCATGAGCCATTCCGTTTATGCTATCTTAATTTCTAGGTAAAGTTTACATGCAATTGTAAGTGTACAAAGTTTACTTTGAATTAGAAGCTTGGGTAACTTTTCGTACACTAACTCATAGGGAGAGTAGCTTATAGGAAGTTTCCATGTTGAGCAAAATACCCAAAGGGTATCATTGAGTTTGGTGATCCAATCTTTCCTATATCTATTGATGGTTCACGTTATAATTCAAGTGATCTCCCTATTGGTTACCTCTGCTTAATTGTTGGCTTGAGGGTGATAAGGTGTTATAAGTTTATATTGCATCCTCAAGAATTGCATTAATTTGCAAAATGTAGCACATGTGAAATATGTTTCATTGTTATAAATTAGTGCTCTTGTCATAGCAAATCTATTTACCACTTATTGTTAGAAGAATCAAGCTACATTGGTAGAGGTACAATTAGAAATAGTTGTAGCTTTATCCACTTTGTACAATAGTCAAAAGAAAAAATAATGTATAAATTTATATTGGACATGGAAGTGATGGATCCCATGAAATAAATTCCCTAAAGGTCCAAAGATTCCAATGGTTAAATCCATTGTTGGGACCCTTGCATTCTAGTGGTTGTCTCGCCATCTTATTGGCACCTCTCGTAAGAACAAGAGAAATTATGAGCATCCCTAAAGATTATTGGCTAAAAATATCTTGCCATCAAGATCTTTGTGGCCATTCTTGTTCTTGCATAGTGATCCCCATAAGGATCCTCATGAGCATCTTGGAGGACTCTTAGTTGATCTACAATAAGTATACACCATCGTACCAAGGCATCGACATAAACCTTATAGAGGTTGACTCAATATCCATATAGTATTTAACATAGTGAAGAAACTATTGTTTTATCTTATGATCCCATTTAATATAAGTCTCCTATGTCAATAGATATGAGAGAAATTCATCTCACCAATGTATGAACAATGATGCATGGAGTTTAGTTTTCTTAACAAAGAGAAGTTCATGTGGAAATTGGTCAGATAAGAAATCTTCATCATCAGTACTATCCTATCTTAATTAAGACAAATGATCTACAACTACATTCTTGATTTTCCTTTTTGTTCACCATTGTAAGATCAAACTCTTGTAAGATCGCTATATAACATGGAGGCTTACTACTAGCTTGTTCATTAGAAAGTAGATCACACTATGATCAATGTGCACAAAAATAAAATATTAAAGCACATAGTTCTTAAATTTTTCTAAAGAATATACCACCACCATGAGCTCATTTTCCATGATGGTGTAATTGAATTATGTATCCACAATGATCCTACTTGCATAATGGATATAATATGGGCATTTTTTTATCATTCATTTGTATCAGTACCCTTTCCAATGCATAATTGAATGCATTTGTCATGATGTGGAAAGGTTTGGACTAATCAAGAGCATGTAGAATGGGTGATTCTATGAGCATCTGTTTAAGTTGTAGGAATGTTTGTTCACATTTTCTAATTCATTCAAAGGTTACATTCTTCTTGGTAAGCTTGACTAGTGGTTTGGAAATTTTAGAGAAGTCTTGAATGAAACTATAGTAACTAGTATGGCTAAGAAATGATCTTATATCTTTAATAGTTTGATATTGTCTCATTATTTCTTGAATTAATCTTATCTATTTAGGGTCCACCTTGATTCCTTTTCCCAAAATTCTATGTCCCAAAACAGTGTCATTCTGGACCATCAAGGAACTTTTCTGCCAATTGAGCCACACGTTTTTCTCTACATACCATTTTAGTACCTTTTCAAGATGGTCCAATGCTTATTAAAAATTAGTGCCATAGGTGGTAAGTAATCCATAAATACTTTCATGCTAGTGCTAATTTGCTGCTAAAAGATACTTAGAATTAAGTGTTGTAAAGTTGTACAAATATTACAAATTCCAAAGGACATCTTCTTATATACAAAAGTCTCCTAGGGACTTATGAAAGTTGTTTTGACCTAGCCTTCTAGAGTAATTTATATTGGTTGTACTCATTGTACCCATCTAGAAAACTATAATAGCTATGCCCTATAATTATGTCCAATACGTGTCCCATAAATGGCAATGAAAATTGATCTTTAAATGTAGCCATGTTTAGCGACCTAAAGCATATATAGACACTCCATTGCTCTATTTTCATTAACATAATAATGTGTTCTTACCTACTCATTATCCACCACTACATAGATGAATCCTACTTTGAGAAGCTTTTCAACTTCATTATTTACAATTTTCTTCAATTTTGGATTCAACCTCCTCTGTAGTTACCTCTTCAATTTAATAATGGAGTTTGTGTAGATCATATGCTAGCATATATGTGGATCTATCCCTGTCAATTCATCATATGACCAATCAAAGGTTGTTGGCCATTTTTTTACTATCTTTAGCAACTTTCCCTTTTATATTTCTAATGAGATGGACATTAATTATTATTAGTTTTCCATTATAAAGAAATACATATTCCACATTTGTTAGTAAAGATTTGAATTCTAAAGGTTCTTATCTGGAAATATCAAGGATTTCCAAATATTCCTAATATATTTTTTCTTCTTTCTTCTATTTTTTTTAAAGAGTTGTCTATAAATCTAATCCATTTCATCCATCTTATTGATATAAGAGACTATGAGGATTTTTGCTAGTTCATGCACATTGTGGAACTATAGTTATCATATGTTGTCAGTCACTAGATATTCTTTTGTTTTGTGGTTGCTATGTATAGGTACCTTTGAACATCTATTCTTTTAGCACACTTCTTCCATACTGTGATGGATGTGCTCTCTACAGTTCATATTTTCTGCATATGATGGCACCCTCTGTCACTTTACATGATGCATGGAATCCTCTTTCCCTTGACCTTTCCAAATTCATTTTCCTTGGAGATATTTAACGAGATGTAAGTGATTCCTATCTTAGCATCCATTGTGCTTAGCTAAGCCCTTTTCATGATAATTGAGAAGTCCCCCTTATAGTTTTCTACATGAATGACCAAGAAGTTCACTGGATATGACCATCCATAGATGGTGGTTATGATATACTTCATCAATCCTAAAGGAATGATGATGAATTGATCAACAAGCTCCAACTTGATATTACATTTTTTAAGTGAAGGTGGGTTCCAAGTTTTATATATTTCTTAGGAAATTAAGTTCACCCTAGTACTTGAGTCTATTAAAGCTTTGCATGAATTATTTTTTGAAATTTGTAAATAAATTAGAGGACTTCTAGAATTAGATCTTGTCCTCAGAATGTGTCCTACCTTTAGCTAGTTTATAGCTACATGAGTTAACATGATAGTGTATAAATTTTGGGATATTTCATTTGAAGGTTTCTTAGCAGTTATATCAATAGTATTTTGAGAAGGATTAGTAGCCACAAATACATGCAAGAGCTTAGGTGAATTGTTAGGTCTAAAAAAAAGCCCTTTTTGAGGCTTATATATACAACCACTTGAATTATCATTTGCATGTAAGTTCACAACCCATGTGGCATTGCATTGTTGAGGCTACGGTGGTACATCACTTTACAAAGATAGTGCAAGTGGCAAAGGAGTGAAATTTTAGGGTGTAGAGTATTATCATGAATAATAAGAACTCTATGTCGAAGGAGATTCAGCTTGTGGAGTAGTAGGTCTATAACATTCAAGGGATGGTAGCAATGGAAAAAAGAAGTGCTACCTATAGAGCCACTAGGAGACATAGGTTGTAAGATATATATTCATATGGGTTTGATTATTTGTAAAGATATTGCTACCTTGATGGTGGAATCCCTCACAACTATGGGTTTTTCCATTGATGATAAGGAACTTGAGGCTAAGGTGACACTCCACTTGGATAATATTGCTGCTAGTGGAGCTATTACTAATAATTACATTGTGGATAAAACAATCTCTTGGATGGTTATCTTTTTACAAATTTCTGGTTCAAGACATAAACTCTAGATTCGTGTAGGTGTGTTAGTATAGGAAAACATTCCTTTGGATGTTCATATTGGTAAATGTCACATTCTTCTTCTTCTATTTCAAAATTTGCAATCTCATTAGCCACTATAGCCTTAGCATTTTGTTGATAGTAGCCCTTCCCTACATTCTTTCTTCTTCTTTTGTCCTTATCTCTATTCCTCTATACCATTTTCTCCTTCATGATTTTTTAAGTAGTTTGGAACGTCTCATCCAAGGAGTCCCACATTTTGTCCACGTTAGCTAATATCTCTTTGATAGATTTTTGAATAAGTAAGGTTTTCCTTTGTACTAATTTTTCCAATGGTGCTTCCTCCTCAAGATTGTAGGGATGTACCTCCTTTTTATAAATGGAGGAGTCTCTATTGTACCTCTCTACACTCTCACTTTTTTTAGTTCTTCTTCTTTCTTGGCCACTCAATCAATAAACCTTTGGATCCAATGGGCTTTCATTTCTAATAATCTCCATTAGGCATAAATCCCAAGAGTCTCTCTAGTTTTATTTCTAAGTCCATCTATCACATGATAAAGTTATTTCCATTGAGAGAAACCATGGCCTGGGCATTGATGTAAAATAGACTAATACCTTTCTAAGGCTGCATTTAGGCTCCAAAAACTGGTACCAACTTGTAGATTCTTTGATAAGTCTTTTTGGGAATAGTTTAAGTTTTTGTCACTCATTCTCAATGTTCTACAAGTCACATGCATCATGGAAGGCATGCAATAATGTTTTGGATTAGCACTATACCCTCCTTCAAACATAGGGATGCTATTCATATTAAGCTATTTGATTTAGTTATCCCTTGAATGCTTATTGAAAATATGAACTATCTTCAAGATGTTTATCATGCTTCTTGTAGCAAGTAGTGGATAATCATAGTCATCATATTCAGGGTGGATCCTATCATGGCTATGCCTCTAAGGATGTGGCCTATTATGTATTCTTTCCTAATGATGTCCCTTCTCTTGTTGTTGTCCATGCTCACTCCTTCCATCTTTGTGATGGGGCCTTCTTTGGTTACTTAGTTTTTCTTTTGATGAATGACTATGGGATCTTGGCCTTGAGGTTTCCTTGATTCTAGAACCAATTATCCCCTTAAATTAGCTACTTTCCAAGGTTGAATGTAGCCATTGATGAGTCATGTTATTCTCACCAAAGGGAGAAGCACCTTAATGCTAAGATCATCCTAAGGGAAGTTCTGGATCCTTCTTCTCTAATTGTAAAGTCAATGAGATCAAGACCTTTTTGCCCTTGGAGGCTTCATGGAGTGCCTCCATGAGTTTATATTTTTAAGGTTGGGCCTTAGTTGACTGATAGTCCCTAGAGAGGTGTTCCTTCATTTGATAATCTAGGACTACTAGTTCAAGTCTTGGCTTCAGGAGAGCTATCATGAACATTGAAGTAATACAACAATTGGGGGCGGGGGGATGGGTGGGGGTGATGGGGGGCAATACAACATTGTCCTTCAAGTCTCTCTAGTGAAAGTGAAGTCTAATAGTACAAATCTGGATGTACATAGACAATTTTCAGTTGTTGAGGTATCTTATTAACATTCCTTCTAGATCTATCATGTTGCTTATTAGGTTCTTTAGCAAGTAGTGTATCAACCCTATGACAAGAAGAAATCTCAGTTTTCTCTTATGTAATGTGCCTTAAATAAAATATTATTATTATTTTCTAAAGGTTAGGTATTATACTCATACAATAACCATGCATGATCTTACTATCTAAAAATACTCAGTGCACATAGCTAAAATGAAGTCATTGGTAGTGACACCAATGATGAGTAGTGGGTATTCCCTACACCAAACGATGTGAATCAAAATCAAGTATGCATAATCTAGTTGAATTCTATGGACTCCTTATACCTAAGTTGTCTATGTCATTAGACAATAAAATTTGTGGTCACTAGTTGTTGTCTTTCCAATGATCACTTATATAAAACATGTTATTACTAGTCATTGTCTTTCCAATTATAAGACTAATTGTCAATAATATTCTATTCTATTATTTAGATAAAAAATAATGACTCATTGATCTACTTAATTCCTTGTGAACTTATTATAAATCAACATAATGCTTTTGCCATGAGTTATTTGCATATGTATTAACATAATGGTCAAGATTTTTAAGAGGTGTCTTATTCGAGGCCAATTGTTGTATTGTTTATACATAAAAATATTTACTAGTAATTAACTTATTGTCGCCCTTATATTGACTTTTTCCATAGGGCTACATTTAGGTATTCCACAATATCTTTCCAATGTCATCTTAGATCTTAAGGCTTTAGCTCTAATAATGACTATCTTCAGGTATTTTACAATACCTTTCCAACAACATTTAGATTTTTTATCAACAAAAGAAGACATCAAAATATTCTAGTTTATATTTCTAATCACATATACAAAGTACTAATGCAATAGATTTTTGGAAAAGCATATATAAGCATTACCTCTTTAATTATGATAGTAAATTAATAGGCACTAACTATTTTTTGATCATGTAGTTAGAATGATTTTGGTTTATAAATTGTTAGGCTACAATATTAATTATTGATATTTAATAATGAACTAGGAAAGATAAATATTCCCTATTTAACTCTATTAAAAATATGCCTTACTCATATGATTTGATCTTGTGGCCATTAACTAAATACTTAGCCCCTTCATTATTCTTTAATTCCACTAGCCCATTTGTATTAACTTTAGTACTTTCATATGGCCTTATTTATTTTTAAGTGAATTTCTTTCTATGCTAATTAAAATTAAGATCAAACATTCAAACCTTATCTCCTATAGAAAATTTAACTTTTCTAATTTTCTTATCATGGAAGATCTTTGTTTTTTCATGTTCTAATTCCTTTCCAAATAATGCATCTCTTTGAAATTCATCTAACTCCTTAACATTTTCTAACAATATTTTCGATCCTTCATCTAATTCTATGTTAATTTTTTGGGCTATTTTTAAATTTTTTTCATTTAAATTTAATTTCTAATAGTGACATATTATCATAAAATAATTCATAGAGAGTTTTCCCCAAGGCATGTTTTCATGTTATTCTATGTGTCCATACTACTTCCAATAACTTTTTAGCCTAATTTATATTTTTGATATTAATTAATTTAGTTAAGTTAATTTTCCTATTTGAGATACTTATTTGTCCATTACTTTCTAGATGACATGTTGTTCCCATCTTATGTTTAATCTCATAGTTGTTTAGTAATGTTTGGAATACCCACCTAGCAAAATCTATTCCTTGGTCAAAAATCAATATCTTAGGGGTGCCATGTTGATGTAGAATATTTTTTAGGAAAAAATTTGCTCCTACTTTTAATGAAAAATTTTTTATGGCTTCAACTTTTATCCATTTAGTTGGGAAGTTGGTTGCCACCATAACATATTACTTTCCTAAACTTTTTGGATTAATCAGTCTTATAAAGAAAATCTCCCAAAATTTAAAGGGTTCAATAACTTAGATCCATTCTTGGAGGATTTTATAATAAATCATTGGTCCTCCCTTTGGCAAGGATCGTAGCAATTCATGTAGTTATGACAATATTTATATAAGGTGAATTGATGAAGCCTAAATAAGTCAATTGCATCAGTGTGTGCTCATCAATGTATTCTTGGATGCATTGGTGTATATGCATTGAAGCTGATCCTTCCTAAGCCTATCTAACTATGCATACCAACCACATTTATGAAAGCTTTGGTTATCCTCCAAGTGAAGCTGTTGCAATTTTCTTTCATAGGACTTAGTGAAATTTTCTTCAAAGTTCCCACACCATGAATTGAATTAATTGTATGAAATTTTATTCATGTGCAAGATGTACCTAGACACTATTGCATCACAAAAATAAAATTGAGATTTCTTCCCTTGATTGTAGCACTTAGATTAGCATTTAGTTTATTTACAAGCATGTTACTTTACATGCAACTTACTTTTCTATACTTAAGAATATAACAATTTATTCCATAGTAATATGGGTATGACCACTTCGAACATAATATAATAATGCTTGGTAATTCCAATAGTGAATACTTAATATGCCTAGCAATAAACACTTGGTAACCTAGCAATGTTAGTATAACTTTAGGATATGTATGGAAGGTGAAAATAGATACTCTACATGTAGAATAGTTTAGGTTACTCTTAGTTCCTTTAATTAGTTAAAGTTTAATATTTCAATTACTTATTCTCTTAATACTTTTAAAGATAAAAATAATAAAATCCTAAATAAAAATGTCTTACACCTTCATCACACTTAATAATACAGATGAAATTAACAAGTGATGGTTCAGAAAATAACAACTAGTAATCTCATGTTTGGCTATCTAGAATAAAATTCATTTAGGTAGAAGAGGTTCATAGAATTTAATTGAATTGTGTGTATACACTTTTCATTTGTATGGTTGGGCATCGAAAACACCAAATTCTCATCATTGGTGCTATTATCGAGAACTGTCTTTTAGCTATGTATGCTAAGTGTTTTAGATAGTTAAGTCATACAAAGGTCATTGTATGAATAGCATGCATCATTCTTAGAAAAAATATAATATTCTTTAATACATACTACAAAATAACAAATGGAAAATATCTTCTTCTTGCATGATCAATTCTCCATTTATTTATGATCTTAACAAATAACATGAAAAAATTAGTAGAAATGCTAATGAGATATCTCAAGAACTAAAGGTTGTCTATGTACATATGGATATTGATTATCTAGATTTCACTTTCATCCTTCACTAGGATGAGCAACTACTCTAAAGCAGCTTAGAGGAAAATGTTGTTTTGCCTCTTAATTATGCTATTTCTTTATGATTCATGGTAGAAGTAATGAAGTTAGGACTTGAACCAGAAACCCTAGAATATTGAAACACCACAAAAATTTGGGCTACCGCTTCTCAACTACAAATTTGGCTCAGTGTCAAAACGATGGAACTTTTTGCAAATTTGTCTAAGTGCTAGGACCACACTCTCCACTACAGTAGAGCATAGTCGGCTTCAACAACCAATCTTCTACAATTTTGGCTAAGTGTTCAAATAAAGTCAAAATTTGCAAAATTTTTCTAAGTGTTGTGTTATGCTTTGCACTGTAGCTGCTATGATTAGCATTGTAGCTGCTACGCTTTGGAGCATAGCAAGCGTAGCTAACACATAAATGGCCAATTTTGGAGAATTTTGCTAAGTGTTGTGCTACGCTCTGCACTATAGCTACTACACTCTAGCACATAGCAAGCGTAGCCAACACACAAATGGTTAGTTTTGCAAAAAAAATTTAAGTGTTGTGTTGCACTCTACATTGTAGCTGCTATGCTCTAGAGTGTAGCATGCATAGCCAACACACAAATGGCCAGTTTTGTAGAATTTTTCTAAGTTTTTTGTTATGCTTTGCACCGTAGCTACTATGCTTTGTTATGCTCTAAAGCATAGCAAGCATACCCAACACATAAATGGATAGTTTTGCAGAATTTTTCTAAGTGTTGTGCTACTACACTCACTATTTTAGCTGCTACACTCTCCACTGAAGTTGCTACACTCTTCCCACCTACCACACAACCACATGGCACTCGATCTACATTTTGGGCTAAGCCTAGCCCTATAAATACCCTTGGACTTCCAACATTTTAGGCATTGGTAGTTGGCACTTTCATTTGGCATTTGGCATTTTGGCATCTTGGCACTAGCTCCATGGGCAAATGAGACCCATAGCACATCACATCAGTAGAGAGGCATAGCTACACTGCATAGTACACCATAGCCTCATTGTAGCCCTACAAAATACCACAACGTACACTACAGCAGCAAACCTGGTAGACATGATTCATCATGGTGAGTTCCAAACTTCATGGCCCAACACCACCAAGACTATGACTACACTCCCACTGTGCTTGTTACACACTATGTACCTTTTAAGACCCTTTTGAAGTTAACGACGCTTCCATTTGGGGTGGTGTTCCATTGCTCTCTTCAATTTCTAGCATTTTCTTGCACTATTCTTGCATCTTTTTGCACTTTTTCACATGTCTTCATGCTATACTATGCTCAGATGGTAGTCTCCATGAGTTGACACCCTCATTTCAGTCAAAACCCTTGGCTATGCTCACCCCCATTCCATGGCTATGCTCTACACTTAGCACCATGAAACACTGCTTTGACACTTAGTATTGTTTCGCATCACTTACATTTGCATTTTGGCTAACCACACCACCCCCTAGTTGCACCCACTGCCCCAATTGCAACTGATAAAGTCCCTATTCAATTGACAAGACTGTTTAGGGCACTCTACCTCCATTTCCAACAAGGCCTTCACATGGAGGTAGGATCAAGGCTGTGCACCTGCGAACCCCTTGGTGTTCCAGCCATCAACATTTTCAATTGCTATAGTTTTGGCACTAGAAGAAGGGCCTCGCCATTTTCTTCTACATTTTTTAATTATTTTCCCACATGCTCTTTCCACCATCAATTAGTATAGATTGGACCCCATTGTTAGTTCCATTGAAACCTTGCTAGACAAAAGTCAAAGCGTATCTTTGGTAGTTAATCAAAATTCTGGGAGCTTAGGAGAGTATAGCTGGCTCTCAACATAGAGAGCATAGTTGGCTCTAGTGTAGCACCAAAGTTAGCCATTTTTAGTAGCTTTCATAGTTAGCATTTTTTCTACATTTCCATACTTAGCATTTTTTCTACATTTTCATACTTAGCCAAATTTTTGCAATTTCATACTTAGCCAATTTTCTATAGTTTTACACTTAGTAAATTTTTTGTAGTTTCCACACTTGGCTATTTTTCTACATTTTTACACTTAGTCATTTTTCTACATTTTTATACTTAGCCATTTTTCTGCTACTAGCATACTTAGCCATTTTTTTGGAGTTTTCAGAATTAGCCTTTTTTTTTTTTTTGCAAACAACAACTCTCATAACTCGATCTGTGAACATGAATCCAGATCAACCTTCAACATCAATGTCTAACACATTTGACACCATGATCCACCCAAAGTGTGCCATGCTAAGCCACAAATAATATAATTTTGATTGTTTTAAAATCCAAGCAGGATTACTAGTGGATTGCCTTAACTTGGAGGCAAAACAAGACTACGAACGAGTCCACTAGGATGGACAAGAGTACAATCCCTCCTTGTTCAACATAATCCCACTCACGGAGTCCTACCACCAACTGTTGTCCCAAATCATTCATGAAAATGAGCATGATGTAAGAACAACCTATGAGAAAGCCTCACAAGAGCAAGAAGATGAGTTTGAGGCCCACTCTAAATGCGAGAGCCCCTTCTACACCGTCTTTCAACAACTGCTCCCTAGTACAGTCCCTTCTCAGTTTAGTCCACCCATCCTCTCCAAGATGGTAACGATGCTAATTCAACCTTCCTTGCAAGCAACCATTGCATTTGCCTCACCCTATGCTCATGTAGGGGTCACCTCCTAGTCCTAAATGATTTAGGCATCCTACGTCTTGCTTGTCTCATCGATGCCCATGGCGTTCATCCAACCCACTTGTGTGTGGTCCACCTCGATCACTGTGTCCATCCCTCAACCAACACATCAACTAAACCCGTCGACTATAATGTTAAATTAGCAACAACCATCCGCTATGACATTAAACTAGCAACAATCGTCTGCTATGATATTAAACTAGTAAACTCTATAATCAACAATCTGATCCTATGCTAAGAAACCAACACAAGCCCAACCAATGCAACTAGCTGATACATCCCCAAGCTTGGATTAGGCATTCTAGTTAATACAAAGTTTGACAGAGGAGATTAACCAACTAAAAATTGCCTTCTCTGAAATCATCAAGATGGTGGACTTCTATTGGGATAATCCCATAAGTCCTAAGATCCCACCCCTAACTCTCCTAATTGGGATCTAGCTGCCTCAACTCATCAAGTACAATGGTAAAGGGGATCCCAACACACACTTGGTCATATTTTGATTTCAGTGCTTGCTCACTAGCAAGGCATTAGATTGGTATTGCATGCTACCTAAGGCCTTGATCTCTTCTTTGGAGGATCTCATAAGCCAATTTGTGACATGCTTCAGCTACAACCTAAAGCCTAAAGTAACCCTTGACCAACTCATGTAAGTCAAGCAAGGGCCCCTAGAGCCCATGCCAAAATTCCTCCAACACTAGAGCACCGCATTGAGTGAAATGCATGAACCCCTAGTAGAGACACACTTACTAACCATCTTCAAGGGTGAAATGAACAACTTTATCAAGTTCAAACTATATTACCTAGCCCTAAAGTCTCTCAGCCAAGCCTTTGCCCAAACGAAAAGCATAGAAGAGGTAGCCCAAGCTAGTAACAACCCAACCTACATGGCCTACGAAAATCAACATGCACACAAGCAAAATGCAATAGTGGCAATAGTGGCAACAAGCACAAAAGCAACCAACTAGGGCCTAAAGGCTAAGTAGCCCAAGGCCCTAGCTCACAAAGTAGCCAAACCTAGCACCAACTTTCCTACATCAACAAGGGTTTCCCCAAGGCCCAACTTTGAGCACAAGGATCACTCAAAGCATACACCACTACCAATGGAACCCCACCTTAGTAGTACCAAACGAGCCCCTAGTCCCACAACACTTCAAGCTAGACCAATACTATCATTACCACCACATGTTTGATCACAATATGAATAACAATTGTGCTTTGCATGATGACCCTCAAAGAATGATAGAATGGGGCCAAGTGGTGCTTGATGAAATAAGCCAATTTAATGCAAATATTGCTCCCGATGTCATAAACTCCATTAGTGTAGCTAGCAAGTCTAAACTTGTGCAACAACCTTTTGTGATCTACATGCCTCCTAGAAAGGCAAGGATCCCCTTAACCTCCACAAACAAGAGGCCCTCCTTTGTTATCAAAGTGTCACCTTGGGCATCCACAACACCCTTTGTGATCAAGGTTCGATAGCAACCATCTGCTAAGATGTTAAACTAGCATGACACAACAACAAAAACTACTAAGCAACCTTTCATCATCAAGGTTCCATAATGAATTGGCCCCACAACAACTCTCAAACCATGAGTTGGCCCCTCACCTACCTAAAGCCTAATAGGGGGCAACGTCTCTGTCTCTCCTCCTTCAAGGGTCAACCCCACTAGCAACCCAAGTAGGCCTACCAAATGGCAACATAAGAGGATGAATGAACACCTCACAACTCCCATGGCCAAAGCAAAGGCCATAACCAACAAGCAACAATTGAAGACTGGGACCCCTGCCCCTAAGCAGGCCAAACAACCCAAGCCCAAGTCCCCTCTACAAGAGATCCATCTCTCAAGCTACATGGAGGAAGTCAAGGCCAACACAACGACCAATGAGAAGGATCTCGTAGTTGTAGTAACCCATGTGAAACAAATGCTCAAGAAAAAGAACACAACGCTAAGCTTATATGACCTTGTCATGATCTCATCTACTCCCCACCAAGCATTGGCCCATATGTTTACCTTCATTCCTATTACGAAATACATCCTTGTAGATGAGAACACCATCTATGCAACAATGTTACCCCCTACACCACAGGAATTAATTTCAACATCCTAGCATTTCACAATGATGCGATCAAAGTCAACCTCAAACAAGGGAGGGTTACTATAGCTCTGCTATCCATTAGCATACGTGTTGGGTAGTGCACAATCCATAGAGTGCATGTCAATGATGGTGCAACAACAAACATCATCGTGTACTCCATCATCGACAAGTTAGGCTTGGCAAAAGAAATCAAGCCAACCAAAATCCTATGTCTAAAATCATTTAATGGATCACACATCACTATTAGGACTACAATCAACTTAGCCTTCATGCAAGAGAGCAATTCCCCACTAGCACATATTTCACTATCATAGAGGAGATGCCAAGCTTCAACCTAATCCTAGGCAGGCCTTGGCTAGCCCAACTATGGGCTATCTCCTCTCCCATCCACCAAGAAGTCCACCTTCCATAAGAAGGTGGTCAAGTTATCATCCACAGTGATAACGCATCCTCTTCGACTCTCCACAACATAGACATGGAGCAAGTGTCAAAGGTGAAGTTTCTTGGTAATGCATCTGCGACAACCAATGCAACACATAAGGTTGACACACCCGAACAAGCGGTTGAAGCCAACAACCTCCCAGAGGAACCTAGGCCCTATGCATCCCCTAATCCAAACTAGATTAGGAAACAATGGCCCATTCAAGACACTTCCTTAACCAAAAATGCACTAGGTGCCTACCTACCCTTTGCCTCCACTTGCTAGGCATTTTATAACTTTCATTTACATTGCGCTAGCCTATGCATTTACATTTTTCCTACTCACTTAGATCATGCATTTCATTTTGTTCACGTGCTTTGTGTTTTGTTTACACATTCGTCAACTTAGCTTATGCATTGAATTTGAAAAACATCAAAAACACATAAAAATCATAAAACTAAAACTGCAAAAAAAAAACACAATGGCCCTCAAAGGCTTTAAAATAGCCCATGGGTCGAAATGGCTTTAAAATAACAACCTATGGCCTACCATGGTCTCAAACTAGCAATGTACAGCCCAAATGGCCTTAACCATCAACCCCTTTGCAATGGCCCAAAATGGCATTTAAACTAGCAATGGCCCGAAATGGCCTAAAACTAGCAACACTCAATAGCCCAAAATGGCCTTAAACTAGCAATGGCCCAAAATTGCCAAAAACTAGCAACACTCAATAGCCCGAAATGGTCTAAAACTATTTATTTTCACATTGTTTTCCTTCTATTTATGCATTTTAACTCTATCTACGACAAGTACCACTTGGTGTTGTGTTTCTATTTAATTTTTGCAGGATCTTGTAAGCACACAACATGACCATGCATGTAGCATCACACATCACACAAGAAAGGTAAACACTCATCCACCATGATGCAAAAAACTGGCACAAATAGTCTGCTATGACTATAAACTAGTGCAACAATTCGCTATGATTATAAACTAGCATACATCGTCCTTGGATCATGATGTTAAACTAGCATAACAACTCATTCACTATGATGTTAAACTAGTACATAACAATCTACTAGGACTATAAACTAGAACTCCATAGTCTATTAAGATCTTAAACTGAGTTCACACACTTGTAGCATCATCGCCTTCCACCATTCTACTAATCTATTGGAGCACCTACCATCGGTGCAACCTTTGGAGCACTCACAGCATCATCACCCTAGCACTTTCATTAGCTTCTTGAGCACTTGCAACTAGCATAGCATTTGATGCATTTGTAGCATGTTCACACCCAGCACATGCAGCATCTTTACATTTGGCATTTTATTTGAAATTCATGTTGTATGGTCTTCTTGTCTTCTTGGAGTTGTATTTGCAAGATGAAGCCCTGGAGGAAATCGTGAAAAGACACATCTCATTATAGCAAAAAGTCCCCACATCACTTTGATGTGCATGAATGGACTAGTTAAGCCACTCAAGAGAAAACATCCCCCTCATCCCATTATAGCCTACACACATCCACTCCTTCATCCTAATAGCCTCTCATCCTCTGCATACTCATGAATACACATCCCTCTAATGCATATGCACTATGATGCATATGAAATTTTCCTCATGCCAACTGTAGAGCCCATGGTGGATGTAACACAACTCATCCCATGGGGAGCCTATGTTGGCTAGTCAAGGCCTAAGTGGATGTAACGCAACTCATACTAGGGAGGAAACACCTATCCTATAGACATACCATGGTTTCATCAAAGCAAAGACCATCTACTTGATGATCCATACCTTACAACTAGCATTTAGTAGTAGGCCAAACCTAATGGAGGTTTGCCTTACAGCAAAGCAAGGAAGAGAAAAAAAGGAAATGGGGAAAAGCACATCCCCAAGCAAATCAACAATGCTACAATTTCTCAACCAGTCCTACCTTGAATTGACTTTGACTCTCTCATGAGCATTTCGATGAGAGATCAACATTTTGAGGGTAAGCCACTCCATGTCATGGTCACTATAAGCTATGTTGACTTCACATTTTGCATCATTGTTTATATTTCAACTTCCTTACTTGCATTTTATTTCCCTTGCATTGCCTACATCCTTTGCCCTCAGCATACCCTTACCCATAGCACTCTTGAACATGGTGGAATGACACTCAATCTGGTACTAACAAGTGATGTTGGTGCCATGTTTGCTGTGGTGTTTTTTGCTTCTTTATCAATGTCTCTTGGGCCACTCCTCCAGATGTCAATAAAGAGGAGCCAATGAAACACCATAAAAATTTGGGCTACCACTTGTCAACTACAAATTTGGCTAAGTGTCAGAATGATGGAACTTTTCGCAAATTTTTCTAAGTGATGGGACCATGCTCTCTACTGCAGTAGAGCACACTCAACTTCAATGGTCAATATTTTGCAATTTTGGCTAAGTGTTCAAACAAGATCAAAATCTACAAAATTTTTCTAAGTGTTGTTCTACACTCTGCACTATAGCTACTATGCTTGGCACTATAGTTACTATGCTCTAGAGCATAGCAAGTGTAGCTAACACACAAATGGCCAATTTTGCAAAATTTTTCTAAGTGTTGTGCTACGCTCTACACTATAGCTACTATGCTTTCCTATGCTCTAGAGCATAGCAAGTGTGGCCAACACACAAATGGCCAATTTTTCATAATTTCTCTAAGTGTTGTGTTATGCTCTACACTGTACTTACTATGCTCTAGAGCATAATAAGTGTAGCCAACACATAAATGGTTAATCTTGCATAATTTTCTAAGTGTTGTATTATGCTCTACATTGTAGTTGCTATGCTCTACTACACTCTAAAGCACATAAAGCATAGCCAACACATAAATAGACAATTTTACAAAATTTTTCTAAGTGTTATGTTTCACTCTACATTGTAGCTACTATGCTTGGCACTATAGCTGCTACTCTCTAGAGTGTAGCAAGCGTAGCCAACACACAAATGGCTAATTTTGCAAAATGTTTTCAAGTGTTATGGTGCTACGCTTGCTACTGGAGCTACTATGATCTTCCCACCTACCACACTACCACATGGTGCTTGATCCACATTTTGAACTAACCCTAGCCCTATAAATACCCCTAGAACCCAATGTTTTAGGGATTGGCAATTCACACTTTCATTTGGCATTTGGCATTTTGGCATCCTGGCACTTAGCTTCATGGATGGATGAGACCCAGAGCATACCACATCATTAGAGAGGCATAGCTACACTACATAGTATACCATAGCCCCATTGCAACCTTGTAGAACACTGCAAGGTACACTACTGTGACCAACCCAGTAGGCATGGTTCATCATGGTGAGCGCCAGACTTCACGGCCTAACACCATCGAGACTATGACTATGCTTCCACTATGCCTATTGTACACTATGTACCCTCTAAGATCCTTTTGGAGTTAACTATGCTCTTGTTTGGAGTGGTGTTTCATTGTTCTTTCCCGTTTTTAGCATTTTCTTGTATTTTCCTTGCATCTTTTCACACTTTTTCATGCATCTTCACACTATACTATGCTTGGGTGGTAGTATCCATAGGTTGACACCCTTATTTTAGTTGACACCCTTATTTTAGTTGAAACCCTTAGCTACACTCAGCCCCATTCCATGGCTATGCTCTACACTTAGCACCAAAAAACACCACTTTCACACTTATTACTATTTCACGTCACTTACATTTGCATTTCAGCTAACCACACCACCCCCCGATTGCACCCACCACCCTGATTACAATTGAAAACATCCCTATTCAATGACAAGACCATTTAGGATGCTCTTCCTCCATTTCTAGTAAGGCCCTCATGTTGAGGTGAGGTCAAGGTTGTGCACCTACGAGCCCCTCAATGTTCTAGTCATCGATGTTTTTGATCGCTACAAATACCAAGTAACGTAAAATCTTTCCAAAGACTATCAACCAAGGGAAGCCCAACTTAGAAAATATAAACTCATGGAGGCTCACCATGAAGCCTCCAAAAGAAAGAACGTTCTAATCTCTCTAACCTCATAATCAGAGAAGGATAACATCAAACATCCATCAAGGTAATCTCAGCTCTAGGATCCTCCTCCCTTTAGTGAAAATAATAAATCTCATCAATGGTTATATTCACACTTGTTAAGCAACCAAGGTAAGAAGAAAACTAGTCTTAGAACTAGGTAAGCCTCAAGGCGAAGGTTCCCTATCCATTCACCAAAAGTACAACCAAGGGGCCAAAGAAGAAGGGTAAGCTAGCATATGTCTCCTAGCTCTTCATCCTCACCATCCTCTTTATTGCAAAGCTTTTACATGGGGGAACATGACCAATACCAAAGAAGAAATGATCAAGACCAAGATGGGGACGATAGAAGATGCCATCGTAGATATGGAAGAAGAAAACATAAACAATGACAAGAAGAGGAGGACCATCATCAAGAAAGAAGGCATAGAAAGCCACATCATAGGAGACATAACCATAATAGAGACCATCATGAATATGATGACTATGAACAACCACTTCTTACTACTAGAAGCATGGTAAATATCTTGGAGGTAATTCATGTTCCCACTAGGCATCAAAGGGATAGCTAGATCAAATGACTTGGCATGAATAACATCCCTAAGTTTGATGGAGGTTATAATGATGATCCAAAACATTACTTAAAAGCATTTCATTATGTCTATCTCTTGAAAAATATTGATAATGACTAGAAAAACCTTAAATTATTCCCTAGAACATTCATTAAAGAGGATAAAATTTGGTACTAGACTTTGGAGCTGGAATCTATCCATAGATGAAGTACAATGTTAGAGCTGTTCAACAACAAATATCAAACATACTGCAAGGTATCCAACTTGAGGAAAAAAATTTAAGAGTGAAAATAAGGTAATCTTAAATCCCTTGCTGTAGCCCTGGGAAGGTAGTCTTCTCTTTTACACTAATGCCTAGGCCATGGTTTCTCTCAAAGGAAGTAGCTTTCGCATGTGATAGATGGACTCAGAATAAAAATAGAGAGACTTTTGGGATAAATGTCTAAGTGAGATTGTTAGAAATGTAAGCCCATCAAATACAAAGGATCATTTATTAAGTGGAAAAAAGAAAGGAAAACTAAAAGAGAAAGTGTAGAGAAGTATAATAGAAATTCCTCCATTTGCAAAACGAAGGTATGTCTCTATGATCCTAAGGAGGAAGCACCACTAGAGAAAGTTGTACAGAGAAAAACTTTACTAATTCAAAAATCTATCATATAGATATCAACTAAGGTAAATAAACATAGAACTATATGGATAAAAATTTCCAAACTACTTTTAAAATCATGGAGGAGAAAATAAAGCAAGTGAATAAGGACAAAGATAGAAGAAGAAGAAAATATGTAGTAACGAACTCCCATTAATAGAAATGTAAGGTTGTGGCAATTGATAAGGTTGTAGATTTTGAAATAGAAGATGAAGGGTGTGACATCTGCCAAATGAACATCCTAAGAGATGTTTCCATATACTGTCACACTTGCAAGAATCTATGGTTTATGCTTGGAATCTAAAGCTTGCTAAGAGGTAATCACCTAGGAGATTTTCGTATTTGCAAGACAATTATTAGAAATAGTTTCACAAGTAATAATACTATCCAAGTGCAATGTTGCCTCAACCTCAAGACTATTATCATCAATGGCAAAACCTATAGTCATTAGGGATGTCATCACTAAGGCAATAATATCATTACCACCAACTTGACCCATATAGATACTAGGTCCAATAGCCTATGTCTTGAAGTGATTTTTCATGTCATACTTCTTCTTCTCATCATTACTATCCCCCTAAATATCATAGACCTACCACTCCATGAACTAAACTTTCTTCTACTTATACTCCTTATTATTGATAAAAATACTTTGTGCCTCATACCTCTAGTTCTTTGCTACCTACACTACTTATGTAAGATAAGATACCACTACAACCTTAATTTGTAACTAGATGACAACCTAAGTGGTTCTAAGAACAAGCCTCAAAAATGGCTTTCTTCTAGTCTAAAAATCCACCTAAACCATCATAGGCATCTGTGGCTATAGATCCTTCTCAAACTACTTCAAAGATATTTACTGAGCTACTTCAAACCAAAAATCACAAAATGCTCACACTATTACATTAACTCATGTAGTCATAGACTAGATAAAGGTAGGATACCTTTTCAAAAAAATAACTCATCTTGGAAGTCCTCTAATTTACTTATAGATTACTGAGAATGACCCAAGCAAGGCTCTATTAAATTCAAGTTCCCATGTAAACTTAATTTCTCAAGAAATATACAAAACTTAGAACATGTCTCCAATTAATAAATGTAATATTAGGCTAGAGATTGTAGACCATTCCATTATTATCCCATTGGGATTGATGAAGGACATTATAACCACCGTGTGCAAATGGTCTTATCTAGTAGACTTCCTGATTATCCATATGGACAACTACAAAGGGGACTTCGTAATCATTCTAGAAAGGGACTAGCTAAGTACAACCGATGCCACATTAGGGATTAGAGATCTCATGTTGAAAATTTCTAAGCAAAATAAATTTGGTAAGATTAAGAAGAAGAGAGTTCCATACATCACGTGTAGTGACACAGGGTACCATTGCATGTGAAAAATATGGACCACAAAGAGCACATTTATTACATCATATAAGAAGTATGTTGAAACTAGAAGCATCTAAACATGTATATACATAGTAGCCACAAAATAAGAAGATACTTAGTGACTAACAATAGATGATAGCTCCAATTCCACAATGTGCATGAAATAACTCAAATCCTCACAAGTGCCTACATAAGTAAGGTGGAAGAGATGCAGAAAATCTGAAGCCACCTCTTCAAAGAAAAATATAGAAAAGAAGTAGAAATGGATTAAGAAGAGTTAGAAATCCGTAATACTCCTAAATGAGAGCCCTTAGAACTAAAATATTTACTATCTTATTTATTCCTAGATAATAAGAAGACAGTAATCATCAAAGCCTAAAATACTAAGAAACAAAAGGAAAAGCTAGTAAAGATAGTCCATAGATGGCCAACAACCTTTCCTTGATCATATGATGAATTAATAGAAATAGATCCATGCATATGCTAGCATTGGATCTACACAAACTTCACTATCAAACCTAAGAGATAGCCATAGGAGATTAAATCCAAAATTGAAACAAGTTATTAAAAATGAAGTCAACAAAATTCTTAAGGCTAAATTTATCTATCTAGTGGTAGATAGTGAGTGACTAAGCTCACTCATTATTTTATCAAAAAAATGTGGATAATCAAGAGTTAGTATAGACTTCAGGCTATTAAACAAGGGTATGTTTAAGGATCATTTTCATTATTATTTGTGGACCAAGTATTGGTAATAATTACAAGGCACAACTATTATAGTTTTCTAGATGGGTTTAGTACATATAGTCAAATACAAATTTCTCTAGAAGACCAAGCCAAAATAAATTTCATAAGTCTTGGGGATCTTCCGCATACAAGAAGATGCCTTTTTCCCTATGTAATATCCCTACAACCTTTCAACAACTAGTTCTGAGTATCTTTCAATAGCATATTGGCATTTATGTTGAAGTTTTTATGGATGAATTCTCCATCTATGATGTTCATTTTGAATAAGAATTGGACCATCTTTACTAGATACTAAAATGATGTGTGTAGACAGACCTATGGATCCACTAGAAAAAGAGCCATTTGATGATTCAAGAGGACATTTTCTTGGGACATAGAAGTTTAGGAAAAGGAATTTAGGTGGCCCTAAAAAAATAAGGGTTATCCAAGAAATCACCAAATAACCTCAAACCATAAAATATTTTAGGTCATTCCTTGGTCATACTAGTTATTACAAGTATTTTATTGAAAATTTCTCTAAAATTACCAAGTTGTTGGTCAAGCTTACTAAGAAGGATCCAACATTTAACTGAACGAAGGGATTCAAAAAATCATGCTAACATCTGAAATAGAAGCTTGTATAAATACTAATTGTATGTATTCTTGATTAATTCAAATCTTTTCACATCATGGCAGACACATCCAACTATGCATTAGGAGTGGTACTTATATAAATGAACGATTAGAAACATTCATATTATATCCATTGTACAAGTAGAAGTATTTTGGATGTAGAACTCAATTACACCACTATAGAAAAGAAATTCATGGTAGTAGTATATACTCTAGAGAAATTTAGGTACTATGTGCTTACATATCCAATTTTTGTGCACACTAGTCATAGTGCAATTTTCTTTTTGATAATAAGCAAGTGGTGAGTCACTATATTATATGATGGTTAGTCATCTTGTAGAAGTTTGATCTAAAAATGGTGGATAGAAAGAAAATCAAGAATGTAGTTGTAGATCCTCTATCTTAGTTAAGATGGGATAACAATGATGATGAAGGGCCTTTGTCCAATCAATTTCCAAATGAGCTTCTCTTTACCAAGACAACCAAAGTTCACACACCTAGGGTCATAAATTGGTATGATAAATTCCTATAATATCTACTCATATAGGAGACTCATGCTAAATTAAATCATAGGAGAAAATAGTATTTTTTCCATCAAGTTAATTACTATATAGAGATAGAGGATAACCTATATAATACTTGTATTGATGACCTAGTATGATGGGGTGTACCTAATACAACTCAACTAAGAGCCCTTGAAGATGCTCATGGAGGTTCTTGTGGGGGACACTATGCAAGAAGAAGAATGAACATAAATATTATAATGGTAGAATATTTTTATCCAACAATCTTTAGGGACTTCCACAATTTCACTCGTGTGTGCAAAAGATGTTAATGAGATGAAGGAATGACAACTAGGACGGAAGGACCAAAAAAGTGGATTTAACCAATGGATCCTTTTGACCTTTAGGGAATTGATTTCATGGGATTCATCACTCCCATTTCCAATGGTAAGTCCTTTATCATTTTTACTATTGACTATTATATAAAATGGGCTAAAGCTAAAACCATTTCTAACTATACCTCTACTACTGAAGCTTGATATTTTTAGCAATAAGTGATAAAAAAATTTGGTGTGCCTAGAGCACTAATTTTTGATAATGGAACATACTTTAAAAGAGCTAATGCAATGCTTGGGGATATAACATAAACTTACAACACCCTTACATCCTTAAGACAATGGTCAAGCAAAAGTAAACAATAGGAAGATTACATAAATTTTGACATGAATGATTAGTAGATATAGAAAAGATTGAAGTATCAATTTCAATAATGTTCTTTGAGCATATTTCTCAACATGAAAACTTCTTATAGGCTAGTATCCTTATGAGCTAGTGTATGGAAAGTTACCCAAACTTTCAATTCAAGTGAAACTTTGTACACTCATAACTACATGTGATCTTGACTTAGACATTAACTTGGCACAAAAAGAATGACTAATGATAGTCAACATGCTTGATGAGAATAAAATTATTGTCCTTATGATGAATGAAGTGTACAAGGAATACAAAAAATAATGTCATCACATCTGAATATGAAAAGTTGCATTTAAATTAGGAGACAAGTTTCTCCATTGGAATCTCATGCACATGTCATAACAAACCAAGTTCTAGACATTATGGGAAGGACCATACATTATACACTAATATTTTTCTTCTAGGGCTATTATAATTTACAACCCAAAAAGTCCTCAGAAGTACATGTTGATCAATATCGACAACTCAAATCTTTTATAGACTTTCAAGTAACTAGCCATAACACTAACACCTCAAATCAAGAATAGGCTTATTTCATTTTTATAATTCTCTTCCTCCTTTCAATTTAGCCATGGGGAAGATATCCATGTATCATAACACCTTCAAGAGATTGAAAGGTTTTTCTTCTTTTATTTTTTTACATTGTTCTTTATGCATTTTTTATTTTCTTCATATTTTAATGATTATTTTATATATTTTCCTTTTTTTACTGTCTACTTTTTTATTTAGACTTTCTTGTTAGTTTCATTTGGTTGTAATAACAATTTCTAATTTTATTCCATTACTACTACAAATTTTGGTAATTGTTAAATGCAATTGTCAAGATTAAGGTTTGTTATATATGTTAATTTTATCTTTAGATTATGCTCTCTACTAATGAGCTAGCAGTTTTTTGGTGATATTAGGTAGTAAGCTCATAACATTTACCCATTCCATCTATCTCATATGGAGTTCTATATCATGACAATATAATGAATCTTTTACATAAAGTCTAAAAGTAACATGTGATCTTATTACCCAATGAACTAGGAAAGAACAAAGTGGGAATGGAGAAGGGTGTGACCTCAAGATGATTTGTTGTATTCTCTTCTTAACTACCCTCCTAAGTTCTATGTCTCCTCATGGGCATATCATCACTTCTAATATCAACCATAAAAGGAAGTATGTCTCTATATGATATGGTTTCTAAAAAAAATGGAAATTCAAAACACACCTTTCTAAAGATATCTTGGAGTACAAGCACTAGTTATGGGGCCGGAAAGACATGTCACACATACCTCAAGGCACACCTCTCTAAAGATATCTTGGGATACAAGCACTAGTTATGGGGCTAGAAAGACATGTCACCCATACCTGAAGGCACACCTCTAACAAAGGCCCAAATTTCTTCCTACATAATCTTTAACTACTTCCTTCTTCTCTTTTCTTCTTTTCTTGGAGTGATGATTTTCCTTTCTAGTTGTCATCAACTCATGAAGGTAGGAGAGGAGGAATACATCAATGAAAGGTCCTTTTTATTGGTATGGACTTGATTTAGACTTAGAACATATTGGTACTGGATCATCTTAATCACACATTTCACCAAGGATCTCATGTAGCTATAATGCAAATTTTCCTATCCTAATTTATTTCTACCATTCTAACACTTCATTTTCTCTCATCTTGCTACCTCATGCCATGGTCAATTGATAGTTTCATTTCATAGTTTACATAATCCTTAGACAATCTCTCACATGGGTACAGTGTTTAATAGATACAACCATTCATTCTTTAAGATTCCTATAGACTCCTTATGATGAGTTTATGCAAGGGTATGTTAGGCATAAACTTGCATTGGGGAGAACCTACTTTCATATCTCTTGGTTCCCTTCGATTTACACCCCATAATCTTAGGCCTAAGTTCGATCTTGACAATCTCAATAGCCTACATTATCCAATTTTGTGCTAATTTGGCTTAAGAAACATCTTCCATTTCCTAATTTTGCATGATCAATTTGCTTCAATTCCTAAACTAGAATCTCATAAGTATTATTGCCATGCTTTCCTAGTTTTTTGGCTTCCATTTGGCTCTTTTTTTATGTCAAACTCTTTCAAAAATCATTAATATCTCAAGTTGGAAAATGACTACAAATAGCTATGTCAATGAATCCTTGTTGACATACTCAGATATGTCAACATAGCCTCATCGACATGACACAAAAATAGTATAAATACGCATGACACTTAGCTCATTTTTCATATTTGTATATAAATGCAAGAGAATTTTTTATAATTTTTTAAAGACTAGAACCTTCCAAGAGCCATAACTTTCCAACCACTTATTCATTTTTACCCATTCTTCAATCCTCAAGCTTCCAAAGATATGTTTTACATTATGGCGTATCAAATGCTAAGTCTTCATAGAAAAGTTTTTGGAATTTTTTCTAACGCCCCACATATGAGTTATTAAAATAGTCTTCATTATGATCCATTCTCTTCACCAATGGAGAATGAAACATGGGGAAAACCTATCTCTTCTAGAATAATCAACAAGAAGATGTAATCATAAAGATCAAAGATATCACCATCTCCAATTTGGTTGAGGCAATAGTAGAGATCCTAAGACTACTAAATACTAGAAAAAATATGGAAGAAATTTCAACTTAAGTAAACCCAAAGACAAAAAAGTAATGGATCCATGATGCTATGAAGTGAATTTTAAGGAGTATGGTACCCTCACCAAGGTAAACAAGCTTATCTTAAGATTGCAACCTATCATCTCAATCCAATGGTAAGGCTAAGTAAGGTGATTGCCTTGTCCACTAGAGCACTCGTACCCTTAAGCAGAAAGTTCAAAGTTAACCTACCCCAGCTCATCTTCCTTGAAGTCAAGAAACATTTTAAGGAAAATGAGAAGGGTAGGAAAACACTTCCCTTTCCTTGTCTCATTAGAAAACTCTATAAAAAAGATGAAATGGCTTGCTATTTCAATGACATGGTTTGTAGAGCTCCTACAACAACATGGTAGGAGAAGATGAAGGAAAAAGCATCCACCAAGCTTCAAGAACAAGAGATACCACTACCACCACCATCTATAGCACTAGAGATGATACTAGAAATTCTTTCATCTACTAAACATCCATGGAAACTTAGAGAATAGTAGTTGTAATAACAAGCCTCCATTATTTGTACACCAACCAACTATAAGCCACATGAATGATGTCACAAGGACCATCAACTGGATAAAAGATGAAATGAATCCACTATTCTTCTCACAAAGAAACTAGGCTTCTACTTGTTCCAATCCCAATTCCAAAGAAGTCACCATGTCCATCCCAAGATAAGCATTTCCTGAAATCTCTAGGCATGCAACATCCTTCTCTATTATGCTAAAAGAAGATGAAGAAGCAACAATCCTAATCATGCCACATAGATTCTAAGAAACTATAGTAGAGATGGTGGAAAATAGAATTAGAGAAGCTTTGAGTGATCCTATAGCATCTGTTCCTAATGCTACTACCATGGTACATGTACAAGCATCAACAAAAGCCAAAAGTTGAGAAAGTACTATAGCAACTAGTTTGAATCAAGTAACTAATTCTAGAGATCTTTGATCATCTATAAGACATTTTCACTACCTAGTTATAGCTACTAGGAACAAATAACAAGCTATTAATTTCAAGTGCATAACTCAAGAAGTCCACCATTAGTAATTTATGGTTGGATGAAGAGGTTACAGAACTTAAAGTTCATTTGTCATATCTTTCCATTCTTAGGCTAGAGCTTATAAGGGATGAAGCTTTTCAAAAACTTCAAAAAATATTTTAAGAGTATGAGAATGCAAAAAAGATGATGATCTTTGATGCATCACTATCAAAGGTAATGATGAATTTTTCCGATTGTGATCTTTAATAGATTCACAAGAAAAATCTTATGTGCTAATCCAGGAAAATCATTGCTTGCAAAATGCTAGGCAAAAAAAGGACCATATGATTGAGTATATTTGTCAGTAGCAAGATAAATTTGCCAAGATGAACTTAGATGTAAGGAGGTTGGATATAGAAAATAGAAATATCTTAACAAAGGAGGTTTGTGCTCTTTGTTAGAAGATTGTAAGTAAGATCATTGCATGAAAAAATGAGGCCTTAAAGTATCAACGAATAAAGAATCAGTACAAGGTATAGGTCAGAATGCTAAAGAAGATCAATGAGAAAGAGATCAAGATAGTGAAGAGAAGGGTGAATGACACTTTCTAGAAACTCTAGTAAAAAGGTTATGTATGATAGTCCATATTTGATGGTCTCAATCCCTATAATGAAGTAGATATCCTTCTAAAGGAGTTGTCGATCAAGAAGATGGATGAGTACATGAAACTAGCCAAAATACAATATGCAAACATGACAATGCTAATAGTAAGAAGGCCATGATCAAAGTTGAAGAAGTAGGTGGCCAGTTCCTACCTCCTCTATGAAGTAGATCTTAATCTTGATAAAGAGACCAAACAAAAGTTGACAATCGCTAATGCTGAGCTTCAAGTTCTCAAGAGAAAATTCATCAATCAAAGAGTAGTTGCTAAGAACCTAGCTAGATAATAAAGTGACCACTAGAAACTACCTAACCTTATCCATACATTTGACTTGAATTTAACTAATTTCTAGCCTAGTTTGTCAACATAAGGAAATTTTTACTACACTGTCGTGTCCATGGGATATACTAGAACCAACCCATGTAGGTGAAGCAACCTAGACCATTTACAACCCATGATACAAAGAGAAAAAGACAAAGGCACTTCTAAATTCCTTCTAGGTTTAGGTAGTAATACCAAGGTAGTCCAAACCTCTAGCAAAGTAGGAACATGATGAAGGATCCTACACACCACAATAGCCTCCACCTCTTGGCATGGTATAAAGGTATTATCTCCTTTCGATTCATCTAGTTGGCACCTAAAATTTTGTCAAGTTGTCCAAATTTGTTGTACCTTGCAGAAGTTTTTGTATCCATGTAAATTATTTGTAAAAATGGCATTGAAGATTTTTTTTATTTTTAATAACCAATTAGTCACTTCCATACTTCTTGAAATTCTGTAAGAAACTCGATCTTTTATTGTTCACTTGAGGATGAGTTTTCAGTCATTTGTGGGGGTATGATGAAGCCTGAATAACTTGACTACATTAATACATGCTTGTCAACACAACCTCACCAATGCATTCTTGGATGCATTAATGCATATGCATCGACACTCATCTTCCCTAAGCCTATATAAATGGGCACACCAATTGCATTTGTCATCTTTGATCATTCTCCTAGGAAAGTTCTCATAGTTTTCTTTTGTAGAACTTAGTGAGATTTCCTTCTAAGTACCCATAGAATGAATTGAATTAATTCTATGGAGTTATATTTGAATGAAAGATATACCTAGACACTATTTCATGATGGAAATAAAATCAAGATTTCTCCTCTTGGTTGCAACACTTAAACTAGCAGTTAGTTTATTTACAAGCATTTTACTTTACATCAAATTTATTTTTATATACTTAATAATATAAAATTTTTCCATAATAATGTAATTACAACCACATCAAGTATAATATACTAATTCTTGGTAATCCCAATTATGAAAACTTGGTATGCCCAGCAGTAAACACTTAGTAACCCATCGACATTAATATAAGTTTAGGATGTGTACAAAAAGTGGGAATGAATACTCTACATTTAGAATAGTTTATCTTACTCTTAATTTCATTATTTAGTTGAATTTTAATATTTTAATTACTTCTTCTATTAATACTTTTAAAGATAAAATAACAAAATTATAAATACAAATATCTTACACCTCAATCACACAAAGTCATATGGATGAAATTAACACAAGTGACAATTGTGAAGACAATGTCCACTAACCTCATGTTTGACTATCTAGAACAAAAGACACTTAGGTAGAAGTGGTCTACAGAATTTGACCAGTCCATACTTTTGATTTATATGATTAGGCATAGGGAATACTAGCTACTCATCACCAATAATAACCCATGATAAGAATTTTTATCATAATATGTCATCCCCCATAATGGCCTCCTCCTTCATCTTCATTAGTTTCTTGTATTAATTTTTTTTTGTCAAATTTAGATATACATTGTCTTAGAACATTATTCCTACAATGTTTGAAAATCATTCCTTCATATACAAAGTAACTTTGGACATTGCACAAAAAATATCATTTTTGTTTGTAAGTCAAATCATAGGGGATTGTCTATTTATCTATAAATTATTCTACATATTTATACCATGTTTTATTACGAAGTTTAAACAGTAATTATCTAGAATGTCTTCTTTTAGAGGATAAAAATCTAGTTCTTCCATAAATTATAATCTAGATAAGTGGTTAACAACTACATTTTTTTGTTCCCTTTTTAATCTATAATATTTGGGTCAATTTCTTGTAAAAGAATGATCCATCTTATAATTCTATAGTTCACCTCCTTTTATTCATTAAAAAACTAATGGCACTATGGTCTTTATGTATATAAGTTCCTTCTCTAAGATTTGTATAATTATCCTAAGGTTTATTAAATTATGTACTAATGTAAACTATTACACAGGGTCCACCATCTTAATTTTTTTTCTTAGCTAAAACTACTTCCATTGAGTGACACAAAGCATCAATCATCATATGTAAAGGCTTATGCTAGTTCTGTCCCTATAAATTTGGTGCTTTAAGTAAGGCCTTTTTAATGTTCTACATGCTTCTTCACATTTATCAATCCATTCAAAAGAACATCCTTTTGTAATAGCTTAGTTAATGTTATAGCTATGTTACTAAAATTAGCTATAAATAGTCTATAATATCCTTCATGTTCTAAAAAAGATCTAAGATCTTTTAATTTAGTAGGTTTGGGCATTTTCTCAATGGAGTGTACTTTAGCCAAATTGATTTTGATTTCCTCTTTGTAAATTTTGTGTCCAAAGATAATTTTTTCCCTAACCATAAGAAAACATTTCAAGAAACGTAACCTAAAATTATGTTCATCACATCTCTTTCTAATTTTGTCAAAGAATCATCAAAATCATGACCAAAAGTAGAAAAATCATCCATGGAATTCTTTACATACCTTCCTAATATATCTTGAAAAACACTATAAACTAATCTTTGAAAGGTTGCTAGAGCATTGCATAGTCCAAAAGGCATTACTTTATAACAAAATGTTCCTCATTAATATGAAAAAGTGATTTTATGTTGATTTTTAGGTGCTATGGCTATTTTATTATAACCACTATACTTATCCAAGAAGCAATAATATTTGTGTCCAACTATTCTATGCAAAATTTGATCAGCAAAATCTAAAGAAAAATTATCTTTATATGTAACAAAGCTTAAAATTCTATAATCTACACATACTATTCATTTATTTCCCTATTTCGGTACCCCCTCTTGGTGGACTTACCCATGCCAAATTTGAGATGGCATAAATAAATCCTACCTCTAAGAGTTTCTCAATATTTTTTTCTAGTTACTTTTCGATCATAGTGTTTTCTCTCTTCTATTGTTCCTCTAGAGATTTTGTTGTCTAATCTATATAAATCCTATGCTAATAAATTTTTGATGGAATTTTTTTAATATCTTTATGTGTCAAATCAAAGACATCTTTATGTTTTTTTAACATCCTTTTTCATTTTTTTTCTAAAAGTGAGAAGTGTAAAATTTATAATAACTAGTCTATTATATTGTAGCATTATGTATTCTAGATTTTTGGGTAGATTTGGTAATTCTAAAATTTACTTATCTTTAATAACATTTAAATCTTCTAGTCCAATAGCTCCCTCCTCTAAAACTTCTATAATTTCTATTGTGGTTTCTATTTTTTTAATTCAAAACAAATTTTAATTTGTTGTTTAAGTTCTTTGATACTAATTTGCATAACCCTCATTCAAACATGAATAAATAAGTTAATGGCTATCATTCGTAGCCATATTTCATATGATATGTTAAATCAATTGAGATATTAAAATCCACAAACCTCAATCATTATGTCATCTAAGAGTCCCTCTAGTTCTACAATAAACTTATCTACCATGGTTAATTTATTATGATATGGAATAAGATTAGGTTTCCACGTATTCTCATACCTTTCATAGGTAATAATATTAATACTAGATCCTTGGTCCACTAATCCTTGGAATTTTTTATTATTAATTATTAATCTGATGGTGGATGTCCCTTTTAAAAGTCTAGTTTTTACCCAAGATACCTTGTTGTTACTTTATTTCTTTTTTTAATTTTACTAATGTTGGTGTCTTCTTTTCAAGCTTCTACCTAAGTATTTTCCTTTTAGGAAATAAACGCTCATATCAAAGATAAGAGATACCATACAAAGAATTATGTAGATGATATTCTTGTATCATGATTATGTTGATTACTTTATGATTATTATGATTTGGTTCATTCTAAGAAGGCAACTTTCCTTGATTCCTATTTAGATTCTTATAAATTCTTCACATAATTTTTAAGAGTTTGATAAACTTCTTTCTTTTACAAACTTATGGATTGATCTTGGTAAAATTATTTAGCCCTATTCTATTGTAACAAGTCCATCATGTTAATGTATAACCATGTACAAAACTTACCAATCCAAGGACAAACATTCTCTAGATGATTATCATTACAATAATTACATTTTTGAATATTGTCATACTATTATTTATACACTTGGCGTACAACTAGTTAAGAGCATTTAGGACAAACATTTATTAAATGTTGTTCTAGTATTTTAGATAATTCCTCTGTCATTTTAACACGCTTACTATTGAATACGTTGAAAACTTATTTCAATAGTTTTAGCCCTTACTTCACCAACTTGTTTTTTTTTTATCATTATTCTTTTTTTTCCTTGAAGCCCATCCTTAACTCATTGCATAATATATATCAATAACCTATTGTATTTCTATTGGACCTCTTGCTAAGATATTATCTCCTAATAATAGATCTAGCTCTTTCACTATCAAGGGATTTAATCCTCTTCATAGCACTCTTAATCTCTCCCTCAAAGGAATATTGTAGTTTGGACATCTCCCTAGTGTTGTTTGGTACGTATTAATATATTCTATAAAATATTGTATTTTTTATTTAATTTATAATATTTCATATCTTAATTTTTCAAAAATTTCTAATGACTAGTATTTTTGAAGAAATAGGTCTCTAAGTACTTTTTAATAGTCTATGAAACCATAAAGCCACTTGTTTCTTAAGGGAACAAGGAAAGTATCTTAAGTATTCTAGAACAGTGTCTATAGTTTTCTTGATAAAATGAATAAACAAGACTAAGGTGGAACATAGGATCTTTGTCCTCTATTCCCTCAATAGATGATATAGTAGTTAAGTTAATAATAGGTCTACTAATGCATTTTTCTTCTAATACATCAATGTCTACTAGGTGAGTGGCAACATGTGTATAATAGTCCAAGCACATAAATACTGATGAGTGGCAAGGTACCCCTACACTCAACCATACGAAACAAGTGTAGCACGCACGATCCGGTCGAACTCCGCAGACTAAATGCCTAAATGCCGCAAGGAACACTTGGGGTTAATTAATCGTTGTCTTCCCAGACTTACTTGTTGTTGTCACGGTGTATGGTTGAGTAAGTCCAAGGTATATGATTTTTTTGGTCTTTTATGGTTTATCTCCTATGCTAAAGGGTGAAGGGTTGAGAGACTAAAACTAACTCTAACTACAGCACTAAGTCCTAGCGTCAGCATTCATTCCCACTTGCCGTACATACCCTAAACTATGCAACTGTGGCTACCAAACCCTAATCGTTATTGGGATTACCACACGTAACGCACGTACTCGAGGTGGTCGTACTGAGGCACCTAACTAGCCTAAGTGTGACAAGCAGCCGATTCCTTGACTAGCCGTACACATCCGTAGATGCTCGTAAT
>MNCI01005473.1:276241-330261 GCA_015680685.1 Gnetum montanum | reverse complement strand
GAAATTAAGTTGACTTCGGAACCTGAGTCAAGAAGAGCCCGATGTGGTGCATTTCCAGCGATCTGCAAATAAATAAAAGGACTTCCAGGGTCAGTTAGTTTCTTGGGAAGGTGGCCTACCTTGATCCAGTCAGTTACGGTATGTGTTAACATAACCGTATGCGTTATGCTCTGTTGGACTGAAGGGTTCTCTGAAGCGTTAGTGGTTAGAGGCCTATACATGTACCCAACCGCTTGTTGTTGCAAGAGTTTGTCTGGGCTTTTGGTTCTAAAGAAGGGTTTCTTCTTTGTATAGTTGTCAGAACCAGCACCCGGTTGGATATTTACATGATGAATATTTACAGCTCTCGCGGCATTACGTTGCTGCGGTTGGGTAGGTAATTCCCCTTGCATTGTTGGAACAGGTTGTATGGGAACTATAGGTGGAAGAGGTGCGGGCGGAGTTATAGGATGGACTGAATGTGAGATTTCTCCTGGAGGAGAAGGAGTTCTCCTGAAGTACTCCTGAACTTGGTAGTGACGTCAGGGGGTAGTGTGACCCATAGAGTCACATGGAGAAACTGGCTGCTACACATAATAACCGTAAGGATCGGGCTGCCGGTAAGGGTATTGATGTGTTGGCGGTGGCATCCCCCATGACTGTGGGTATTGCCACTGCTGATGTTGTCCAATAGGCTATGGAGGCGTTCCACTTGTGTAATATGTTAAGGGTTGGTGGAACTGCCTTGGATTACCTTGTGGATAAGGTAACCTTCGAGGTGTTTGTTGTTGATTAAGTCTTGGATTTAATGTATACATCCCAGACTCCTACAGATGTGAGATAATTGGGCAACATCCCTTAGGATGGTCATAGTAGCATACCTCACATCCACTATCATTGTCTGAATCAGAATTCACAGCCTCATCGGAGACAGGAATTTTCCCCTTACCCTTGTTATGTGTAGGGCTTAAGTTTCTCCGCTTGGTTTTGCCTTTGTCACTACTTTGTTCTACCTTAGACTCTTCTACAATTTTTAAGACTGTTTCTATTCTTGAGTCCAAGGAATCCCACATTTGGTCTACCTTAGCCAATACCTCGGTTGTTAACTTTTGGATCAGCAAGGTTTTTCGATTCACCAACTCTTCGAGTGGTGACTCATCCTCCTCATCACAGAATTTGACTCCCTTCTTGCAAAGGGAGAGATTGTGGTTATATTCTTCCACACTTTCCCTCTTACATAGCTCACCCTCTTCTTGCGCTACTTGTTCCAACAAACTTTCAACTTCATGGGCTCTCAGTTGGGAAAGTCTCCCTTGGGCGTAAGTCCCAAGAGTTCTTCTCGTTTCATTCCTTAGCCCATCCATGATGTGGCGAAGTTGATCCCGTTTAGCATACCCATGGCCTGGGCAACGATGTAGCAATGTATAGTAACGGGCCATGGCAGCATCCAAGGGTTCATAAGCACCTTGTTTCCAGCCTTGGATCTGCTTACGAAAATTGGACACTCTGGAGTACGTTTGATATTTTTTTTTGAACAGTTCGAGCATCGTACTCCACCTCCTGATGGTTTCCGATTCTAAGGACCGGTACCAACTCTCTGCTTCTTTGGTGAGTGTCCTTGGGAACAACTTAAGCTACTACCACTCATTATCTATATTTTGTAAGGCACAAGCATTGTGGAATGCCTATAAATGATGTTGAGGATTAGCGTTGTATCCCCATTCAAAATGTGGGATATTATTTATGTCCAAACGCTTGATCCTGCTATCTTTTAAGTGCCTTGTGGGGATCCTAACTACCTCTATGATGTCTAGCATGCTTTGGGTTGCAAGTAGGGGTTCGTCATGATCATCTCTTTCATGACATCTATGATGTCTTCGTGGTGGTTCCCTACTCTCCCTACGTCCTTGGCCTTGTCCTAACTCCCGACCTTCCTATCGAGGTCTTTCATCTTCTTTACTTTTACCCTCTCCGTTGTGCTCACGATGGTCGCACCCAGATGTGGGAGGAGAGTGTGAATGGTGAGATGAAGGAGAAGAGGCAGGAGATCCATCACTGTGGCAATGTTTCTTACCTTCTCTTCGGCTGCTTCGGCCCCGATCGTTGTAACAATCTAAGTGTCCGTCCTTAGTGTGAGTGGTTGTTCCTACCATGAACAGTTGGTGCTCACGGGGATCAAAGCCCATAGCATGTACAGTTGATCAAAGGCCCTAATGCCTTACCTCTTCACCATTGTGAGGAGGAGGAACATCATTTTCTAAGAAACCCATTGTGAGGGGTTCCTGGTCTCCTATTTCACTAAGGACATGGGGGACCTTGCCCTTCAACAATGAATGTTGGCTCTCCTTCCTTTCATCCCGAATACGTTGGGCAGCGGTGGGATGATAATCCCTTACATGATATCTTCCAGCAACGTATTCAGCGAATAAGTCCTGCATGCCAATCTATGTCAAGGCATGGAAAAGCATGTTCGGAACAGATCGATCTGGTGGTAAAACTATATTACCAAAAAAATCTCTCCAGCGCAACTGTTCATCCTGATGGAGGGTAAAAGTGTAATCGAGAATATACTCATCGAGATGAGTATAAGCTATCATATACTATTTAGGACTTGGCTGGTCTAGGTTATGTGTATGTCACTGACTGTCTTCCGTGTTATCCCTAGGTGAGTTAACCTTATGAGAAGAAGCCATTTTATTGGTGTGCTGTTCACCGTTATATGTGTTCTTATTTAACTAATTAACCCAAAGGTTCGTTAAGGCTCACAACGATGTGAAATACTTTCTAATGTTCTAATTGGCGTACAAACACTTAGTCCCCAGGAACTGCGCCAATGATGAGTGGTGAGGTACCCCTACACTCAACCATACGAAACGAGCATAGCACGCGCAATCCGGTCGAACTCTGTAAACTAAATGCCTAAACGTCGCAAGGAACACTTGGGGTTAATTAATTGTTGTCTTCCTAGACTTACCTGTTGTTGTCATGGTGTATGGTTGAGTAAGTCCGAGGTATATGATTTTTTTTGGTCTTTTATAGTTTATCTCCTATGCTAAAGGGTGAAGGGTTGAGAGACTAAAACTAACTCTAACTACAGCACTAAGTCCTAGCGTCAGCATCCATTCCCACTTGCCGTACACACCCTGAACTGTGCAACTGTGGCTACCAAACGCTAATCGTTACTGGGATTACCACACGTAACGCACGTGCTCGAAGCGGTCGTACTGAGGCACCTAACTAGCCTAAGTGTGACAAGCAGCCGATTCCTTGACTAGCCGTACACATCCGTAGATGCTCGTAATCAAGTCGTACTTGTCCCACGTTCTAGGAGGTAAGGGTGAGAGAATCTAATCGCGATGAGTAGCCGATTCCTTGGCTAGCCGTACACATTCGTCAATGCTCGTAACCAAGTCGTACTCATGCTGTGTTACTAGGAAAGCAATAAATAACATTAAATAAACCTATCCATGTACTCCAAGGTTTATCCACAAAGCTCGTCTTTATTGCCGTACACAAGTTGCGTTCAGGTACAAAGCTTCTCGAATAAAGAACCGTTCACTTGGGGGACTCCTACTGCGGGCACATGGAAAATATTCTATCTCTGGGGTGATCAATCCGCCAGAGCTTTGCTACTTCTAGCCTAGGATTCCAAATGAGGGGAGTGTCGCCTCTTATTTATAGATTTGGCGGTGGACCGCGATATCATGTACGCGATATTGCAGGGAACAATGCGATATCGCGTACGCGATATTGCAGGGGATGCGATATCGTGACTTATGCATATCGCGTCTCATCAAATACTAAACTATCATCATCATCATATATAATGTTCTCATAATACATTCTTAATATTACATGTTGGTTTAACTTTATACCTTTCTCTTTTACATTTTTCTTAAAAGTCTCCCATTGTGCATAATTAAGGTTTTTGTATCCTCATCTAAACCATCATCATCGATATTTAACTAAATCAAAGAACCTTGGTAATCTACTAGGCAACCATGGTTAGTAGATGTTTTAATGAATCATCCATTTTTGTCCCTCCACCTACTATTCTTATATTTTATAAAAGTCCTAAGTCTTGGAGCCACCCTATATTTGTTAAACTATTGTTCCAAAGAAATCTATCCAAAAGTGATTTTTCCCTATAATGATGCCAAAATGATGGGTTGAAATTAAGGAAATAGCTTAAAAAGTAAAAATATATGAGTGAAACTATTAAAGTAGTATTGTGCAAAGTAGTTATATTTCCTAACTCAATCTTATCATTAAATAAGATTAAAATTTAAGTTCAAAGATATATGAAATAACCCCTTTTTATCAAATCTTCTTTAGAAGGATGAGTTCATATTTTGAGAATTTTCTAGTTAATTAACTTATAACTAAGTCGTTATCTACCATTATACAATCAAAATATAATAGCATAACAAAAGATCTAATTCTTTGCTAGAATAATATAAGAAATATAATATTTCTATTACTAAAATACCAAAATAAACATAAAATTATCTTTTACAAGAGTAAGCATAGTGATGGACACCAAATCTTCCGTAAATATATATTTTTCCAAAAAATCCTTACATGAATTTATACATATGCTATAAGAACTAACAAATAATTCTAGAAATTACAACTAAGTCGATTACAATAAATACATCAAGGTAGTAAGCAAAAATAAGAAATAAAATATTACAATGCTCCCTTCTTTCTCCACTTATTAGATCAATTAAAGTTAATATTTTCTTCCTATATCAATCAAAGAATTAACTAGTTCCTATTTCCTTTAAATGATAGGAGAAAAATAAAAATAATATAATGTATAAGAAGATCAAAATTCCTCCTCATTAAGTAGATAACTTATTATCTTATTATACAAGAGATTGTTAATTCAACTCACACTTACGGTATCATTATATTCCTCTATAGTTCTTTTAATGCATAATGTTGGCTACATGTCTTGGGGTGGACCTTTAGTTAGATTAGCCCTACCTACACCACATACTCTCTTTGATATGGTGCCTCTTATCACATCATAACATAACTTTGCATGAAATATATGTATATCATCACCTATAAACATGTTAATATCACCACTTTCATAAACATGCTTTAGAAAATTTGCTACAATAGTGATAGATACAATAGAAATGTTGGATTGCAAAAGATGGTCCAATTGTACTCTAAAACTTCATAGGTCTTCTACAAGTTATTTCTTCACCTATAAATATGTTAACAATACTACTTCGCATACAAGTTTTGAAAACTTGCCACAACTACAATAGACATGATAGAAATGTCATACTGCAAATGCTAGTCCACTTTTTCTCTAGAACTTCATAGGTCTCCTCCAAGTTAGGTCTCATGTTTTCACATATGTAGCTAACTTGTAGTCCCCAAAGTACCTAATTGAGATCCTTCTTGGCTATATATACAAGTAAGCATGGGAGGTACTAGTTGTTGATGAAATTGGAATTCTTCTACTCCACCTCAAACTCATTCATGTCTAAACTTGTTGCTAATAAAATTAGCATGAATACTAATAGGAATCTAGTATGGCTTCAACCTATTCCATCATGTCCAAACACAAAAAATTTTCATATTAGACCACAAAAACACCATTATCAATAAACATGTACTAATAAAAGTCATACATGGTATGCATAGAGAAGGATAGACTCATGGATACATCCTAGAGAAAGGGCAGATCCAGTTTAAAATCATGTTCAAAAATAACAATAACATGTCTAAATTCATAGCATGGATGACTTTTATATCATCATTCATGTCTTAGTGCTCTTTCTAAAAGTTCATGACCACAACAGAATTGTCTTCAAAACTAACTACAACAATAATGGTGAGTTCATGAACCCACTTATTGAGTGAATGTAGGCATCTATAAAGAAGTTATTTCCATCCACAACACTACAGCATCATTATGGCTAGTTGATATGGTTATAGAGCTCCATAAGAAGACCAACATTGTAGAGCATGATGGACATATGATGTAGATAGTTCAATAAAGAAAACCAAAGAACTCAAGGTTATTTTTCTAAATGCCAATCATGATGTTTGATAGTCATGATGTTTGAGAGATTTCATAGTTGAAAGAATTACAAAATTGTAATGTTTTAGTTCTCATGCTTGGTGACCATGAATGTGGTCCAAGTCAGATGCACATAGTTGAAGTTGCGGCCAACAGCTATGGCAATAATTTTCATGATGGGTTGCTAGCTCACATCTTCACTCATCATGAACTCCATGTGGGATGGCTAGTTCATGCACACCAACTATATGTATGTCTATGACCTAGTCCAATGATCTAAAGATCCTTAGTTTCCAGTTTTTGTGTTTCCATATGTTTTTCCTTGTCATGTCAACATGTTTCTAGGTGATGACATGCATACATGTCATGTAAACTTATGTCATGATATCATAAGGTACAATATGCAAAAGCATCCATTATAGCCACCAAGTATCAAATTTGACAGTTTTTTAAACATATATCATCTTTCAAATCATATTATGCATATGAAATTACCTTTTATATAGGTAAAATACTATATTTTTTGATTTCTCAAATCCTAAAATTCCAACCCTAGGCTACTTAACTCTTCCTAGTTTATTCTAGAAGGTACATGTAGTAATCTAGTTTTGCCTTTGTTGTACTTTGAATTTCTAGTTTGTAGCAAAGTGTTTGAAGTTTTGTTGATCTCAAGGGTTTGTTGTAGAAATATTGTGGCAGAAAAAAAATTTTAATCAAGAATCATCTAAAGATATAGAATACTAAGGTCTCTAAAACTATAGAGACTATGAAGTATTCTAAATCTTATGATATTATTTTAACTAATGATTTATATGAATCTTTGTCAAAAGATATTACTTCTCATTATACATTTTTGTAGATTATTAAATTCATTCACCAAGATAAGGGCTTTAGATTGGTTATTTGGACTATCCTTGATCACTATGGAATAAATGGTTTGCATGCTTGTATTTTTCTAAATCTTTTTTACTTATCAAATTAACCAATCTTAAGGTTTTCTTGGATTAACACAATAATTTTATTACTCAAGAATAGAAATTAAATTTTGATTTCTATTCTTCTAATTATTCTAAAATTTATTTCTAAATTAAATTAGAAAATATTCCTCTTATTTTTCAAAGTATTGAAAGTAAAATTATCACCAACAATGGCACATTCATCAAAATAAAGTCAAAAACATTACTAGATAGTGTGTAATGCATATGTTATTTTATAGAGATTAATTTATAATAAAGGAATATTATGGCATCCCATCCCCTAATGTCACGACAAACGTTAAATATATGTTACATTAGACATTATGCCTAAAAAGACAATATACCAAATGTCAAATATATGTAACATTCAACATTATGCACAAAGGAAATAATAGGGAAAGTGAAAAATGAGAATAGAAAAGATTGCTTTTATGACATGGATTAGTGTATCTAGATCATGCTCTAAGAGTGTTCCTTGGTTTCTCTTCCTTCGACATCTATCCCCTTAGAGGCAATCCAACACTGCCACCATGGTTAGGCCTATAATTGACTAGAATAGATGGCTAGTCCACTTCCTGTCCCACTTTACTTAGCTCCTATGACTTGCCTTTACTAGCTCCACCACTCCATGCCTAACATGACCTCTAAGCCTAGGTATAAATGCCTTAGGTCAAACCCTCAAAGCTTACCTCGAGACATGTCTGTTATTACAATGCACCCTTTTGAGTCTCAATTACAGCTACCCTTTTAGGTCTTGTTATGATAACAATAATACTTTTTATGAATAGGTATCATCTTCATTATGCATCAACATCATTTGGGAATGTGGATGTGACAATCTACCCCCTTAAGGTTTCATTCATCCTCAAACAAGTCCATGTTCATTATCTCTTTCCAACTCCAATGCTTCTATTATGATCTTGTGCTCCAGTAATTTGATTTCTTCTTTAAACTTGAAGTTGTGTCTTGCTTATTTTGCAAACAAAATATATGTAAGAAAAATATATGGAACATTAAATATTACTTTTCTAATACTTACTTTATTTTCTAAGATAATGATAAGAGGTGAATTAAAGATCTACAAACTACCAATCACCAGTCCTAACCAGGGCCACACAAAGTGCAACTCAGATCCGGTTACCCAAGTGAAGGTAGGGCACATCCCTTATTTTCAACTTTCATTACCTTAGATATTTTACTTAATTAATTAAAATATAAATTAAAAATTAAAGAAAATGAAAATATTTATAAATAAAAGTACGAGTGAGATACTTCCTTATCTTGATCAACCTTATGAATTGATGGAAGTAATTGTAATTTTGCCATCAGTGGTATATGATCAAATGGTTTTGTTCAAGATGACAAGGCTTGATCTTTATTCTTCTCCATTTCTTCTTTAGAAATTTAACTCTAGTAATTTGGTAACTTGGAAGAATCGAACATCATACCAAATATAATCCAAAGTCTCAATGAAAAATGTAGTTGATCCATCCTCATTAATCATAAAAGAGTAATTAGTAAACTATGGTTCTTGATGAGTATTATCCATTAACATCATCTATTTCTAAATTCTGGGATTTGATTTATCTATTAAAGATTCAAAGTAAGCAGAATATGCACTAACTAATGGAATTGCATGTTGAATTGACAGAAACATCTTCTTCAAATCAGGTTCATCTTCCAAGGATTCTTTTACACATCCATATTTTAAAAATTAATAAACACTACTTCCAACTTCTGCATTGAAGTCTCCACAAATAATAAATGGAACTGGATTACTATAACTTAGGACTAACTTATTCTTCAAACTTTTTTCTATTTTCTTAATTAAATATGCTCATTGACATAGTCTAACATCAAAACATGTTAATTTGACAATCAAATGTGTGTTAATCATGCATACACATATTCTTGATAGATGGACTTTTAGAATAATTGCCAAGGCTATGTGATCTTTCCAAAATCTTGACTATTGTTTCTTTTCTATCACTTCAAGTTTTGGAATTTCAAAAATTATATTTTCTAAACTCCATTCAAATCTTTGTACCAATTCAAACTTAGCTTCTTTATAAAATATTTCACAACAATCCATGTTTTGATTTCCACAATAAGCTAATCTATATACCTTTTCAAAACAACATTTTGAGTCTCCATGTTATTCTACTATATAATTTGGTTACCAAACAAATTAATATACCTTTTCTTGATCGATGAAGATCATTTTGTTTCATCAACTAATTAACTAATTTACTACATTATCTAATTTTAGTAAATATTTAATGAAATTATCGAAATCTTAACTACCTTTCTACCCCTCTTTAGACACTGACTCTAGCAGTGTACTAATGACAATCCATAGGGATCTTAAGGCTATCTGGAAAGGTTATTTTTTCAACAAGGCATGATTAAATATCCTTTCTATTGTTGACTTTTAACACATGATCCAACACATGTTTCCCAGGACGTCATTATGTAAGTCGGTCAATGCCAACAAGGCTGTGCAACACTGGAGATCGTGATGGCATTTTTGCTATGGAACTCATTGGAGGGATCAACAAGTTGAAGGATGATGAAGGTGTTGCTCCCACGTCAGTGGTGGCTTGGGGCGAGGGTTTACATAGTGTCAGCTTTGAGAGGCACACACAGTAGTACTAGTTGAAGGTAGTTGGCCCCCAAACAAGGGCTACGCTATCCTTACATGACCAACGTAGCCTTATCAAGGGCTATGTGGCCCCTACAGAGCCAACATGGCCAAAAAAAAATTTCTTAATATTTTTTTTTTAAATTATTTTTGATAAAAGTCGGGGGGCCTAGGTTCAAACCCATGACTTCTCACTATTTTTTTAAATAATAAGTTAATAATTTAATATTATTTTCATGCATATATAATGAGAAATTTTAAACATCCATATCTCTCAAATCATAAGTTTCATTAAGATGAAATTTATACTATTGGAATGGTCTCAACAAGTACTATGCATTTGGTATAGTTTTAAGGTTCAAAAAATGAAGATGAATTTTTTAAGATTTTGAAAGATCTAAACTACCTTATTCTACCAAAACAACATTACTAGGTTGACATATGGTAAATAATGCCAAGTTACAAGGGTTAAGCATTTAGGATAATGAATTTTAACAAATAAGATCAATTCAAGTCATTGTTATATATTTATAGTATTAAGATGGGTAAGAGTTACCTGGACTGATGTATCCTTTTTCTACCAACATCTCTTGCAATTAATGAAATCTTGATGTGGCATAATTAGATCTTTGTCAGTCATTGATATCCATGAAAGAATTTTGTTGGTTGCTAGGATCTATGTCTTTTGTTGATGATTGATCCATTATTCATGAAAATCTAATGGAACTGCATCTTCCAACTTACATAGATCATCTTGGACATGTCGTGCATTTGGTGATGATTAATGAATTTTCTATGTCATGGCTTCATCATTCATCATTAAGCCCATGTTGTAGTCAGCCCATGCTTCCGAATAGACCTTGGGTCATGATTTTCTTCAATACCAATTATGACATCTAGTCCCCCAATGGTATCGCAAACATCAAATATACATTATATTAGACATTATGCGTAAGAAGACAATATACCAAACATAAAATATATGTAACGTTTGACATTAAATACAAAGGAAATAATAAAGAAAATGTAGAAAGAGAGAAGAAAAAAATGTTTTATTGATATGGAATAGTGTATCTGGATCATGCTCTAAGAATGTTCCTTGAGATTTTCTTCCTTCAGCATCTATTCCCTTAGAGGAAATTCAACACTACCACCATGGTTAGGCTTATAACCAACTAGAAGGGATGGCTAGTCCACTTCCTATCCCACTTCACTTAGCTCTTGTAACTTGCCTATACCGACTCTGCCACTCCATGCCTAGCACCACCTCTAAGCCCAGGTATAAATGCCTTAAGCCAAACCCTCAACAATTACCTAAAGAGACATGTCCATTATAAAAATGCACCCTTTTAGGTCTCAATTAGAAGAGCCCTTTTGGGTCTTGTTACGATAACAATAACACTTATTATGAAGAGACATCATCTTTATTATGCATCAACATCATTTAGGAATGGGGATGTGACAAAGATAGCATTAAAACTCAAGGCTGGTAATTAGTATTTTTCCTAAAAAATTAAATACTATAATTTGCGAAGATATTGCAACTATTTTCATTGTAAAGATAATGTTATTGGGAGCTATTCTATTCTCAATAAAAGAGTTGTTTATGAGGGAAAATAACAACTTTCAAAAAAGGCAAATAATAGTACTTTTCAACAGGCATAAATGAAATCTTCTTCAAAAAGTTCTTAATCTTTTACTGATCCTTTTAAATTTGAAGATGTTAATAAACTCTCGATATCTAAATAGAACTCTTCTTTAGAAAAAAACATTTTTAGTATGAACTAGTAATGAAAGTGTTGTTGTATATGGGTTTCACTTAGTGAATTGCAAAAAAAAATAGAGCTACAGATATTCATTTTAATTCAAAAACCTCTAAGATATCTTCTTCTCTCTCTACTTGTACTATTGTTCCAGACATTCTCATTGGATAATTCTTTTTCACCCATTAGTAACATGGATTGTGACAAAAGTGTTAAGTTGGAAAAATAAAGAATAAGGATCTACTCCCCAACATTTCAAAGTTAGTTTTATCATGGAATGTTCAAGACTTTCCCAAATAAGTCTTAGGCAAATATTATCAAGAAGTATCTTTTAAACTAACATTTATCTCTAGATTTTCTTTTTTTGTAAAAGACTAAGATTTTTAGTACATGATAATAGTTTTGTTGGAAATTACATTTTTAAAAATGATAATGTTTTTTTTATGTCACTATTCATGAAGTTAATAAAAAATGTGTTATAATTCTAGTTAATAAAAATTGGACTAGAAAAATTTTGAATTTGGGCTTTGATAACCTTAGAAGAGTTATTTTGATTACTTATCACAATGAAAAAGAAGACTTTGTGCTCTATAATATTTATGCTTCTAATAATTTGAAAAATTGATTTGATGTTTGGAAATATCTTTTCTCTCTGCCTAAAGTGCTTTGGATCATTAGAGGTGATTTCAATATGGTTGAAAGTCATTTCGATAAACTTCGTAGGCTTCCTCCTAATATGCCTTTTCTAGAAAAAGAAGATTGGTGTGATTTTAAAGAAAAATATTTTTTCTAATGTTAGATCTTTATTTCCACATCATTCAAATCAAAAGCATTATACTTGGTGTAATTATCAGTAATGAAATAATAGAATTTATTTTCATCTTAATAGATTTTACATCTCTAATGTTTCTTTTTAGAAGTCTACTAGTAAAGTAAAAGTGCATATGAATGCTACTTTGTTAGATCATTTTTCCATCAATACTTTTCTTTACCAAAATTAATTCTTCAACTCTTCAAAAATGGAAGATTTTTTACATTAATGAAAATATGTTCCCAAGACCAAATGTTAAAATTTTTTTGAAGTTTTTATGAAATTCAAAAAAAAAACTACTGATGATATTGGTTAGATTGACTAGTGGTAGTGAACTACTTGTACAATTGAAAATTATGCAAGATGATTTAGAAAGCAATTTTTCAAGTGACTGCTTCAAGTTAAAGAAGATATTGCAAGCTATCAAAGAAATACAACTTTTTTGAGACCAAAACTCCTTTGATTTTGAAACTCAAAAAGCCTTAGCTATATCTCATTCTGCTAAACAATGTTGGAATGCTTTTGAATCTAGAAGTGCTCTCCCTAAAAGTCACATATCTTGGCCAAAAATTAAAGATAAATCTTATAAGGAATTTTTTAAATTTCTTAAAGGAAATAATCAAGTACCTAATCTAAAATCACTTTATATAAATGATTCCATCATTATAGATTTTAAGACTATTAGTATTTTTTTAGAAAATTATTTTTCTTCTATTTTTTTCTAAAGGTTTTAGCAAAGAAACTTTCAAGGCCTCTAGTATACATATTTTTCATCTTATAATAGAAATGCATTGAAGTATTATTAAAATAGAAAATACAATGGAAGAAATCAAAGTGGTTGCTTTTAGTTTAATTGATGGTAAAATTCCAAGATTTTATGATTTCTCAATAAAATTATTAAAAATAATTGGAACATTGTTAGAGATTTTCTCTTTCATATTCTCTAAGAAGCTATTAAGAAATTTCTCTTGTAAAATATTACTTAAGGTATGATTTTTCTTCTTTCTAAGAATGAAGATCTTCAACATATTTGTAATTGGAGACATTTCTCTTCTTCAAAACACCCATAATATTTTACCCAAATGCATGGCTTTTCAAATTCAAAACATTATAAAAAATGTTATTAGACTTGAGTAGATAGGTTTTGCTAAAGGTAGACATATCTTAAATAATGTTATTGTAGCTTAGGAGAGAATGAAGTGGGCTTCTAATACTAACTAGGACATTGTTTTTATTAAGTTAGATTATAGTAAAGCTTATAATAGGATTGAAAAAAATTTTATTATTTCTTATCTCTATAAACAATAATTTGATAATTATTTTATTTGTTTTATCTATATCCTACTCATTGATGCTAATGCTTAAGTTACTATGAATTTTGAATTTAGTTTCTTCTTTTCTCTTCTACTACAAAATTTTGAATTTAGTTCCTCATTTGGTCTTCAATGGTTAGTTTATCAAGGTTATCCTTTAACTTCCTCTCTTTTTATTATTGCTATAGATTGTCTTTCAAATAATCTGCATTATGATCTACAAAGGAAAATCATTACGGGAATCTCAATAGATTATTAAGGTATGCGATTTCTTAACATGTACTATGTATATGATTCTTTTTTTATGATTAATAATTCTCTACAACATATAAATATTCTATTGGCTAGAGTAAAAGATTATTGCATGCTCCCTAGCTCTCATATCAATTGAAAAAAGTTTGTTATTTATTATAATGATAATAGTGATGACCTAGTTACTCTCAAGCCTTGGAAAATCTTGAAGAAAGATTTTATCTTCAAAATTTTAGAAATATATTTTTCTTTTAAGCTTGATCTTACTATTTTATGGAATTATATGGTTGATAAAATTAAAAATAATCTTGATAAATGAAAAGAAAAAAAGTTCATCCCTGTTAGAGAAGTTTTAGTTATTAAGCACATGCTCCAATCAGCTCATGTTTATTACTCTAGTTTTTGGGCTCTTTTTAAAACCTCATATGATAAAATTGATCATATTATATGTTAGTTTCTTTCTTCTATTAAGCAATATAGAAAAGGATTTTCTAGACTTGGTTGGGATATATACATTAGAAGCAAGAAAGATGTAGCAACATGCATTATAAAGTGGATTGATAAAGATGATGTTTTGATGTTCTTTGTAAGAAATAAGCTTATACAAGGAAAACATAAAAATTATAATAGTTGGTCTTATAATAACTTTGGAGGGTGTTGGAACCTCCTAATAATTGAAATATAAGTATACCCTAAGATATATACTGTAATTAAAACTTTATAACTCAACATTATCCACTAGAATCGAACTTATGACTTAAAGCTTTCAAATCAGGAGTCTTAACTCTAGGCTAATATTTCATTATCTTCTATTCATAACATTCTTCATTATCTTCTTTTTCATCAAACCATTTTTATTCCTTATCCTCTAATTTCTAAACAAATTTTGAAGACATGGTGCAAGCTTAGTAAGTATTAGATTTATAATCATATTATAGTTTTAGAAGATATGCTTAAGCAAATTAGCCCACAATGACTTCCTTTTAATGAAAGAACTTGGGCTACTAACTCATCTAAATCATGGACCAATTAGAGAAAGTTTGATATCACTACAATTTCATATCTATGTATATATGATAGATGGACTCCCTGAAAGGAGGCTTCTAGCCTTTATAGTTTGGATAGGAAGAGGAAAAAATATTTTGAAAATTTAATTTCTAACCTTAAGAATTTATTTAAAATTGATAACAGTTTATATCAAGATTTTCTAGATATTTTTTAGAAGGATGGAAAATCTATTTAAGTTATATACAAGATTATTACAAAGAATGATTTTATTTATAAGAAATTCAATAAGGCTTGGAACATGTAATTATCACTATACTTTTGGATGATGAAAATGAAAGATAGTTATGGAGATTCTACATTTCTAAAGTTTTTTTTTTTTTTTTTGGATGTCTTATTCATCAGGGTCTTCCAATTGACACTTGTCTTAAACATATAAGAATTATTTCTTCTCAATATCCTCCTTTATGGATATGAAGACTCTTTTCTCATGTTTTCTTTAAGTGTCTTGTTGTACAACTTGCTTGGAAATTAACATTGACAATTTATATTAACCTTCACCTTAGTGTTAATTAAATCATTCTTACTAATCAACTTGCATTGTCTACTTTTTTTCTTTGTATTTTGAAGTATCTTTGGCCACTTATTCTCTCCTATTTTTGGAAGCTTTTGTGCGCATTTATTTTCTAGTAATAAGAGCATAACTATGATCTCTCTTTAAGAGTTAAATATCATATTCTCAAATATGTCACTTTTCTACTATAGCTTTAAGAAAAACAACTTCCAATGAAAGTTGAACAATTAATTTACTTTCTATAGTATTAATTTATTTATTTTTAGAGGATCAAGGTCTTGACCTTTTGGTATGGCAAAACATTAAGAAAATGGAGAACAAGGATGTTTATGTGGTTGTTATGTTTATAGGACAAGAATATGGAGACCACAAGGAGAGCCCAAGAAATGACATCTACAAAGAGATGTCAAAGTGAAGACTCAAGAACTGAAGTAGGAGTAAGGACAAAGATGAAGACTACAACAAAATGAAGAAGTTTTCAAGATCATGGATGAGCCAAAACAACTAAAGGAAGCCTAGGGAATCTAATCCCAAAAATTGAGAAGACATCTACAAGAAGCAAAAGATGTCTTGGCTAAAGTACAGAAGAAGCAGAGAAGACGTCTTGGAAAAATGGTAGAAGTCTACCATCAGGAGAAGACATCTACATTTAAACATCTCTTAGAAGATGTCTACACTAGATATGAGGCGTCTACCTAGAATTTAGGTCTAATTAGTGAGATGTCCTAATCTCAAAGAAGATGCCTCCCCTAGCCATAAGATAGCTATTACATGAATTCAAAGGTGATTTTGGAAACATCAAAGCTATAAGAAGACGTCATGTTCTTGAGGAATTTGTAAGTATTATGCATGAAAATTCACTATCCAAGCAATCATTGCATACTGTACTTGTGTACCTAATTTGTCATATCATTTCATTGTATATTGTACTTCATTGTTTTATCATCTATGCTATTGTATTGAGTGTTATTGTGTTGTACCTCAAAGTACAAGGACTAGAAAATCAATTGCATCCTTTCCTTATACTTTTTTTTTCTTTTGTTAACCTAAGGGGTTGCTACACTTCTTGCGAGAAAGAATCATCCTTAAACTTGTTGGGATCTTGCAAAATTGAGTGTTGCTATAGCACCACAATACTTTAGAGTGGAGCTTAACTTGTAAAGGTTGTGGGATCCTAAAAATCACTTTCTAAGCTTGTTGAAACTTGATGAGCTTGAGTGCATTCTTGGTGTCAAATCACTCCAAAATAAAGCTTAGAGCTTGTATAGAGTGTGTTATCCTTCAAGACACTTTTCAGAGAAAAAAAGTCTAGAGGTATGCAAGTGATCTACCCTTTAAGTGTGGACTACCCAAGTTGGGGAACCACGCTAAAATTGGTTTGTGCTTTATGGTTAAAAATTTTGATTTGAAGAACTTATTCATCCCCCCTTCTAAGTTCAACAATCCTCAAGTGATATTAGAGCCTAGTACTCTTACTGCTTCATCAACCAATTCTACATCATCTTTAAGAGTGAAAAAATGAGGAAACCTTATACACAAAGCCACACATGTTTGATGGATTTGACTTCACCTATTGGAAAGTGAGGATGTAGGCCTTCTTTGAATCTATGGAGTTTGAGTCTAGGAAGTCATTCTTGAAGGCTACACACCACTTGTCAACAACACAACATGAGCCATAAAGCCCCAAAACAAATGGAGTCAAGAAGAAAAAGATAAGTTCATGTTTGACTCTAAAGTAAAAAAATTATTTATATTTTTCTTTGAATAAATAAGAGTTTAATAAATTAGTAGGATGTAAAACAACCAAAAAATATAGCAAACATTAGAGGCTACTTATGAAGGAACATCTATAGTTAAGCAATCAAGATTATTAGTTTTGCAAAGTCAGTATGATAAGCTCAAGATGAGAGAGGGACAGAAAATAAAACATTATTTTTCTAAATCTAATAATCTTGTTGTGGCCATCAGAGGTACCAACAAAAAATTTCCAAAGAGTGATGTTATAATAAAAATGATTAGAACTCTCCAGTCAGAATTTAGACCAAAGGTCACAACCATGAAAGAAATTAGATATTTTTCAACTCTGTTATTTCAAGAGCTTCAAAGTGATCTCATTACTTATGAAATGAACCTCATAAGTGAAGGAGCTATTTAAGAAAACCCTATCATCCTAAAGAATTCCTCTAAGGAGAAGGAACATAACGAGCAAGACGTGAGTAGCAAAGAGGAGATAGCTCTTCTCTCTAGAGGGCTACAAAGACTCATGGCAAAAAGGGGCAAACACTTTAGTCAAAAAAAAGGTAAGAAAAGAATTAAAATTTTTTCCAATTCCAATCTTGATTTTTCCTCGATAGAATGTTGGGTATGTGGTGAAAGAGACCATCTAGCCTCCAAATGTCCTAGTAATTATAGATGGCAACGAAAGGATAGAGATGATGAGGAGTTGAAAGAGACCAACTTCTATACAAGATGGGATGATCATGACCAAAGTGAAGAAGAAGTAGATAACTCTACCAAAGATTCTCATCTCATATGAATGGCTCTTTCAAACAAAAAATCTATTCACACTGTTGAACAAGGTGGTAAGTATGATGAAAGGTATAATGAACTAAAAGAAGAAATTCTTGTTCTATATTATTTTCTTAGAAAGGCAAACAAATTCTTAAAGACTAAGCTTGATGCTATTCTCACTGAATTAAAAGGATAAATCTTAGACATAAAGGCCAAGATTAAACAACTAACTCCTTTAAATAAGGATTGAAAAAATTTTCAAGAGACTCTTTAAAAATAGCCAAAGAATATAGAGAAAATCTCACAATAGGATACAAGCTCAACCTAAAGCATAGTCAAGATTGATAATGTCATTCATGAGGAGAGTACTTTATTTATTTGTAAAAATTATGGTAGTAAACAAAACTTTGGTTATTCTCATGATGATCAAAATAAGATCGATGCTTGGTCTTGTCAAAAAGATTTTGGTAAGGATATTTTATAGAGTCATCATACAAAAGATCTAATGAATAAGAATTGAAAGGTAAGGAGGTACTTCATGATCAAGGACCTCATCTCAAACTTCATTAGCCTTCTTTTTCTCAATTGCAAGCAAGGTAAGTCAAGGTAAGTTTCTATCTACTTACATGCTAAATTTTGTAAGTCCAAATTATTTTTGATATGTGCTTACTTCATGTATGGGATGTTACCTCTAGAACAACACTAATTAGAAAATATTTTTTGATTATGTTGAAATAATTCTTTATCATATTTTTTTTCATATCAGCATGATGCAATTATGAAAGCTTGTGGCATGGCACTTGTAATGAATTTATTGTAAATCATCCTTTGTTTTCTTGTATTGGTTTTTAGCCTTTAACCCTTGCATATAATTCATGGTCTGAAAACCTTTTATTAAGCTATTCATTGTGCTTTCCTAAGATATCAAAGGTCATTTCTTTTGAATTGGTACTTTTAGTAAAAATCATGAATCTTGAATCTTTTGAAGATACATTTCTGAAATTACTATCAATACTACTAATAGGAGACTCTAGTCTTCATACATGATCATATCGTTGTTTGGTAGGACCTAAACCATCATGATAAAAGAGCTTTGACAATCAAGAATAATCTTATCCAAAAGAACTCAAAGGGAGCACAAAAATCTACACATATGTAGGGGAGTATTCTCTTAATCATAATTTTTAATCTAAGAGGCCACCAACATAGGGGGTCTTTTGACACCTCCACTAAAAGATACTTAAGCAACCAGACATTCCACTCCATCACCTTTAGCTAAAAATGAGCAAGCAAAAGCTTATTAATCTAGAAATGAGGTTGAATATGCATGTTTTCTTACCCTTAAATTTCTATGCTTTATCATATCATTTTAAAAGGATGAGATTAGTGGACAGTTCTATGAGTTCTATTCATGGGTTATTGACTCAAAGATAGGTTGTATGATCTTCAATTTCATCTTTGGATTTCAACTATAAGGGTTGTATCCCATTTTTCTCTAACCTTCTTATGTGAATAAATAAGGGGCAAAAATTATTTGGTTCGATGTATGTTCAATGATGTGTACTTTTTAATTTCTTATTCTTCCTTGGCAATCATGTTTATATCTATAGCATTCTCAAGTTCTATGATCGTTTGTAACTTTATCTTCACTTCTTTTTGATGATGTCCAAAAAGGGAAAGAGTTAGGTTGATCTAACATGGTTAATATTGTATTATGGTATATTATGGTATGACATGATTGATGTAATAAGTAGAGTTGAGAATATATGTCAACTCAAATGATGAGATACCAATAGCTTTCCTCAGATGATGAGATACCAAGATCGGTAGTCAACCCGATACCCAACACACCAAGCCTCACATCCAACTAGCCAAGCATTGATTAGTAGACAATAGTCAATGCCCTAACAATGATATGACCTACCCTTAAAGTGATCCTAATCATTCCTTAGCTAAATCCCTACTTTATGTGATGGGTTAGGCATTTTGATGCATCCAATAGCAGGTTTGGAGATTGTGGAGAGAGATAACCCGAAAGGAGTGAGGCGCAAAAGAAGATGGTTCTAATTTCACTATATATCATAAAGATAAATGTTATTTTAAAAAAATGTTTTGAGTTCCAACACCCATTTAAGATCATTGCATGCCCTATTATTTCTTGATAGGAAAAGATCCTAATCTTCATCATTTTAGATGAGGAGTTTGAAGTTGCAAAGTAAATATTTGCTTTCTATAGTAAATTAATTTTAGATGAGGAAAAGATCCTAATCTTTATTACTATAGATGAGGAGTAAGAAATTGTTGGAAAGTACATATTTGATTTATTTGATAGAATTGTTTTGGAGGTGTTGAAACTAAAACTATTTGACTATATGTACCCTAGCATATATAGCTAATAAATAAATCATAAGTGTGTGATAGATCAACAAATCCTTAAAATCAAATTTATGGCTTGCATGCCATTAGCCACATACTTTAAGAAAGAGAATAATACCTTATTTATGGGTAAATTTTTTTCTTTAAAAATCTAATTATAAATACACTTATAGAAATGTGCTACTTTAAAAGAACTTAACAAAAAAATAACGAATGTCTCAAGTATAACTCAAATCAAAAAACTCTTCCATATAAACCCTTGTTAAATAATAAACTAACTTACAAAACTATCTTGAGGTGTTGAAACCCTAAAATAATTATAATATAGGAACATCCCAAGATATATAGTCTAATTAGAACTTTATAACTTAACATTACCTACCAAAATTGAACCCATGACTTGGAGCTTTCAAATCAAAAGTCTTACCACTAGGATAACATTCCATTATATTTTTTTTGTGTTTATTTTTTATTTATATTTTTATTAAATAAATTCAAAGATATTTAGCCAAAATGATACATTAGAAGAAATATAATAATGACTTAAGTGTAACTTAACCTATGGATATGGGTCTTGGCCTAGTAACCCCAAGTCACAGGTTCAATTTTATTAGGTAACACTAAGTTATAAACTTCTATAAATATTGGGGTGTACCTATGTTTCAATTATTTCAAGTTCTAAAACCCCTAAGTCAAGTGTAATTTGAAGTGTGCATAAATCCTTATCAGAAAATTACTTCATTGATTGTAAATTTGTTTTTTTTTTTCACTCCTTGATCTAAAATAAAGCATTTTAGAAATGAGTAGCTAACATATGGACCAACATAGGACTAGCCCAAGTGCTTATAATGTTCAAACTTTACCCAATTATATGCACAAGGATTGTTCCTTTTTTCTTATAGAGGATATTGTCCAAACAAAATGTTACTAAGGGATGCCATCACAATAATAAACATTCCTACTAGGATTTTAACAGGTAAATCTCTAAGGAGAATATGCTAAGACCCAAAAAATTTTTTGCTTATCGACACTTTCATAGAAGTTATATAAGACATAAAGATGCCTCAAGAATGTCTTGAATTAGCAATCTCTTACTTGCAAAATATTGTTGAATAATGAGATGATCACTTGAGATATCTCTTGTTGTTAACATCTCTTAGTGAGGCATTGATTAATTAGTTAGAGTAAGTGGCTTGTGCTTTGTATAACACCCTAGGTTTTTATCCCCTACATATTTTACAAATTTAAAATGATGATCTTTAGTTGTTTTGAAAATAAGTAATAATTCTTATGATATTAATGATGTGTCAACCTAGTAGTAAGACATTTGATTTGAAAGCCCTAGGTTATGGGTTCAATTTCCATGGATAATTCTAAGCTATGTAACGTTCTAATTGGACTATATATCTTGGGGTGTATCTATGTGTCACTTATTTCAAGTTCCAAACCTCCCCTATCAATAATTATTATGATATGCTTACATCTTGATGCATTCTTAGCTATGGCTATATCTATCCTTAGTTTTGAATATGTACATGATTTTTTGAGCTAATTTGATGTTTCTTTGAATCTAATTTTTTCAATAAATCTAATTTTTCTCTCTTTGATTTTTCTTTACTAGATTCAATTTCTATAGAATTTCACTATGGAAGATTCTATATTACTCTTAACTTCTTTAAGGAATGTTGAAATTTTTGCTTCTTCTATATAAAAGTTTCTATTGATACTCAAAATGTAGATTTATAAAGTGGTAAAAAAATTTTATAATGCCTTTTTCTAGTAATTTTGATGTAACTAAGACACTTTATTTTCTTCTTCCTAATAATGTATATGATTCATTCATTGGTGATCTTTCATCTCAATTTGTGTTTATCCAAATTTTGAGTTATGTACATTGTAATTAAAGTTTTGTGTCATAGTTAAATTATGTGATGAAAAAATATAACATTTAAGTCCTCTATGCTAGGTATTATTCTTTTTTTTTTCCTACTTATTGAGCTAGGCAATGCTTCAATGGTGCAACATGCCCTAGATATAGGGTAGTATTGATCATTCATAAGTAGGATTCAGATTTTAATGTCTAATCTATAGAATATGCTAAAGTTTCATATTTTGTCAAGTTATGAAATCTTTTTTTTTTTTAATTTTTCAAAAAGCTAAGAAAGAAAATTTTAGTCTTTTCAATTCCATTAAGAATCTAGAATTTACTTCTACAACTTTTGGTTTTTGTAGATGATGAAATTAATCTTCTCAATCGTAAAAAGGAAGTGATGTTACAAGCAAATGAGAATACTTATATTCATCTAATTACATATTTCCATCTTCTAGATTCCTACAACTTTTTCAATCATGAAGGACATTTATTTAATACTTATCATTTTCTACTAAAGAAAGAAGATTCTAAAGAAAAGAAAAAATGATTTGAAGTTGAAGATAGAAAAAACAATATGAAGTTAACAATATGAAAAATTAAGTTAATGTTAATGATAAGAAAGATTAAATGACAATAAAGAATCTAGACAAGATAGAATCTCCTACATATATTTTTACTAGTGCTAGAAAAAGTATTATTCAGCCTAAACAAATAGCCTATAAGATAATTTTTTTCTTATTACAAGAATACTATTAACTCAAAGATAAAAACTAGTAATGAAAAGAAGGTTATAACTACTAGTAAAAATTAATAAGAAGCAATTAGGTAAAAACTCTAGGGATGAGGTTTTGCCATGGCCTCCTAGTGTATCCCTTACTATAAGAAGATTAAAATTGCAACCTACCTTCTAAAGAAATGTCTATTTATAAAGGTTGTAGGCTAATTTTTGTGCATGTGGACTAGGATCCTATGGGATCAGTGTTGGGATATGATTACAAAAGAGTCCATCATTCAAAGCCACTTACATGAGATTTCCCTATGGGTAGAGATCACCTAGGAGATTTGGATTTAGCATAATGCTTGTACTTTTTATGCGAAGTGCCTAAACTCTTCCTATAAATGCATCTTGAAATCATTTACCAATGTTCACTTGGGGAAAAATATTCATGAATGTATAATGTTAATGTTTAACACTCATGACTCCTTGCAAGATGAGCCAATGTGGTTCTCACAAACTGTGTTCTTTTAATTTTCACATATGCATACCCTTTGTTATAAATAAATTTGATAACATTGCACATGACTATTTTTTTAGTTTTTAGTTTTGATGTCCTATAGGAATGCGTGGGAATTTTTGATTGGTTTAGGTGTTTTTTTATTTTCTTAGAGGACCTTCTACCCTCCATGATGATATAGCTGTTATAATTGCTAATTTGGAAGTTCGCCCCTCTTTTTATATAAATCACCAAACTTTCCCTCAAAAAAATGATGAGGTAAAGCTCTTCAACATCCCCCTTTGCATTTCGACATATGAATTCTTAATTAGTTACATTAGACTAACTTAGTTATATAGTTATAATATATATATATATATGATTTGGATGAGAGAATTTCAGATAATGAATTAAATTATAGTTCATCTATTATATTAAAAATTATCCAAATTATTGTTTTACCAGAATTAATGTATTCCATCCTAATTTTGGTCTATGATTGTATGATGAGAAGGATAACTAATTCCAAGTTTTATAATAAGTCTTATACTATTAAATACTTCTGAATTCAAATGGATAATTTTTTCATGCATGCTCCCTTTACCCTTCTAAATCTTATTCTTTGTGTGTTTTGTGTTGCAATACAAAGACATAAATATAAAAGCTATGGATTCATTTAAAGTAAATATGTTAGCATTATGGATGGAATATTATTCTATGTTACTTATAGGCTCTCCTTAGAGCATTATGAATAGAATATTATTTAGTGTTACCGATAAGCTACTCCTAACCATTATGAATAGAATATTATTTAGCATTGCAAATCTATGATTGATAGTTAGCCTTTTAGACAAAACTAACTATTATGATTTTTGTCGATGATAGGTGGTTCATGCATTTAGCTCATTATCTTGTTAGATAAGAGGTTGTTGGTATGAGTTACACATAAGGAATTATTATATTTTTTTTATAATTATTCTAATGTATCATATTGGCTACATATCTTGGGATGCACCTCTAGTGAAATTATTTTTTAGGTTCTAAATTATTTTCTTTTTAATTAAATAAATATGGTAATGATTATGGGATCCTTATGTGCATTGAGAATATGCTATCTTTTATAAAAATAAACTTTGAAATACATCCATTAAGACCCTCTTGGTCATTGAATAGAGTAATTTTAAAATTTTATTTACAAAATTTTATTTATTTCATAACTTAATGTTACTCATTGGAATTGAACTTGTAACTTGGGATAAAACCCTATGTGTAATGACACTACTCAAGATAAGCACTAGTCAATACCACCCAAGAGTTCCAAAATAGCTAAAAGTTCTAGACCAAGCTCAAGATAGCCTACACTTCAATGTTCTCAAGAACCTATGAGCATAACATAAGTACATAACTTACATGCCACATGTTAGTTGAGGGTTATGAGAATCATCAGGTCTTAGAATCATTTAAGTGACTAAACCAATGTGATATACATAACATACTTCAGAGCACTAGCATACATATAAGACATTGTCTCATTAAGAGAGCTAAAACATGTTTCTACTCTAACACATCTAGTCCTAAGCCCTACTCTATAAAGAAGGGTAGTGTCCTGAGCATCAAAACCAAAGCTTCATCACAAGACTACATATCCTTATGATGAAATACACCAAAAAAGCAAGGCCATGTATTTCTTTTGTGATAGTTAAGATAGCATGCAATCCATATGGATCTTCACACTCCTGTGGCCCTTATTCTAGAGGAAAATAATCCTTAATCCACTAACAGGGCATGTTTTCCTATACCATGTGTCCATCCCAAGCCTATCTCAAGATGAAACCATCTAATAAATGTAAACAAAGTAATATATCATACATGCATGCATAATAGATCATTAATCACATCAAAACAATGAATGTTGTATCAAAAACTAGTAAACAAAACTAAGAATTAAACATACATACACACATAGCATAACTAACTATTATATATATATTAGAACACCATACATAGTACCATTCCAATAAAGTATCAAACTAAGTCTAACTATTAGCAAAGTATATGCACAAAATTATAAACACTAAATATAACAATCATATAATCATTCCTAGCTCAATAGCATCAAGTTTGATATAATACACAAAGACAATAGTCTCTCTAAAAAGAAAGTACTACAGTATAGCTTTACACATAGTGAAGAAGCCTCCATTCTCTCCCTCACTCCTATTGGTCTCTAGTATCTTTAGCTTCATAACCTATATTAAATATAGTTAGTGTAAAAATTTGTGATTTCTTTATAATTTTTTGAGAATAACCAACAAACTTTACATTAGAAAAGAGGAATGGAGTTACAGGCAACTTGCATTGAGGTTAGATCATATCCACATATGTATGTTCACATATGAAGCATATAAATAACATTAGCAAAAACTCATAATCAAGCTTCATACCAACTAATCAACTATCATCTAACTTGTATCATACCATATCTATACCTCTATTAAGCTGAGAATAATGTAACCAAACACATCAAATACCTTAACCCACATTCATACTAATATCATACCAATGCATACCAAATCAAGATTGAGTCATACCAAACCAATACAACCAATTCCCATGATAACATGTACTTAATCTATTTAGTAACTAGTGCTCAATCATCAATCTCCTATAGTACCTAACACATTATTTATAGTCACTGTAAAGCATGTAATCATTTTCATGAGTATTCATTTCTAATTCATTCCTATAGATATTTTATTAGTCTTTATTATAAATACTAATGCTAGTTTTCACTAACCCATCGCTTTTTTCCACTAGCCTTTTAGAAGACAAGTCTAAGTATTGTGCCTCTCATAGACCTTGTACTCATCATAGGATTCAACCTATGCTCTCCTACTCATAAGATAAGGCCTAAGAAAAAAGGCTCACTAATACATCCTAAGGAAGTTCATCTCTATTTCTCCAAGATGTCTTACCATTAAATGACCCTCTTCCATATGTTGACTCCACCTACCACACAGTTACAGCAAACCTATTCTATGTGCATTATCACAAATTTATGTCAAATTTGATGATCATAAGTACCTCATGCTACATTCATCATCTCCAAACTAGTCTTGATCTAATAACTATAATAAACTTATGCTACATGCATCATCCTCTAAGTTATCTCATTCCAACTCATCCCAAATTGACTCATGCACATAGCCTAAACCATCTCACATAATAACAACCATACAAGAAATACAATACATCATACAACACCACAAACTAAATCCAACCCACTTGTATCATCATAGTCCAAGGCCAATATATTTTTCCATCATCATGCCATATCAAATCAAGCCCTAAACATGTTATTTTTGGCCACCATGACCCCACCATAGATTGGTCATGACTTATAATCATCTTTATACTTTAACGTTACTTGGATACATCTTCATTGTGATCCTCAAGCTACTCAAGAAACCTAGCATAACTTCACTTCAAGATTGTTATGTCTCTTGTATACTTAGTGATGAACCATGATTTGTCAAGCTTCGATATCGGACCCTCAATATTGGGTACACGATATCGTATCCTGACAAGCGATATCAAATACACAATATCATGGTTCCCGTGTAAGCCTATAAATACACCATGGGGGTCACGGGAAAATATATAGTCAATTAGTATTAGAGTAGGATCTTTTTGTCAGTTTTTCCTCTCAACCCTTTCCCCAATGCATGCCTACAGTGTGATGATTGTAATTGTACAAAACCTTTATTCGAGTGTGACGTACTTGGACACGCACATGACTAGTAATAAAGATCGAGATTACTTCATCATTGCAACATTCACTTAATTTTAATTTTTATTTATTGCTTTCATAATTAATATTTCTTTACCCTCATCTCCTATCCCTGTTAGTAAACTAAGAATGAGTACAACTTAATCACAAGCATTTAAGTGTGACTACTTGGTATCCCAGTAGCATACCTAGGACATGTGCTTGGTAATCCCAGTGGTAGTATAGGAGGTCCAAGATGTGTACGGATGATTAAGGACAAATTCTCATCGCGCTTAGGCTAGCTGCACCCTTTCTCTCTTAGGTTAAACAAAGTTATTTTCCATTGCCTCTAGGTGTAGCATAGTGATAGAAAACACATCATACACCTCACTCTAGACTAAACCATACATGACAAAGCAAATACTAGTCTAGGTGGGAAGACAGCAAACTGCAATCAACGTGTAACTATCTAGATACCACAACTAGCCTATCTGTAGAGTTCAACTGAATCATGCATAAACGTTCATATTCGTATGGTTGAGTGTAGGGGTACCTCACCACTCATCATTAGTACTGTTGCTGGGGACGATGCTAGTTAGTTAGATTAGTTATATCATACAAGATCATTGTAACAAAGTATCCCTTAGAAAAAGAACTTAATTTCAATTAAGTCACATACAAATTCATGACAATGTCTCTCTCACAAGACTATGATAATGAAATAACTAGTAAGGCAATTCATTAGAGAACTAATGAATTATATGATGATGAAGATGAAGTTTGGAGTACTCAATCTGATATAGGGGTCTCTTATGTACATAAACGAAGACAACATCACCCCAATGCAAAAATTCATAACCTACCTAGTGACGATGAACCCCTGCAGGCCACTAAGAGCCTAATGCATATACAAGAGGCTATTCGAATATCCCACAAGCATCAGAAGGAAAGTTGTCTACCCAGGCTTGATTTAAACAACTTTTCCAAGTTTTCAGGAGGCTATGATTTAGATCTGCAACATCATTTACAAGCCTTCCATGATGCCTATGTATGGAACAATATTGATAATGGGTGGCAAAAACTTGAGCTCTTTCCTATGACACTCATTGGCCAAGCAAAACTATGGTACAAGTCCTTAAGACCAAAATTGATTCAACATTGGCCAACAATGGTAGAACTCTTTAATGAAAGATATCAAACCTATGCAAGAGTGTCAACCTTGAGGAGACAAATCCAAGAATGGAAACAAGGGCAACATGAACCCTTGGACATGGCCGTAGAAAGATATTATTCATTGTTAAANCAATTCCAAGAGCTTATTAAGCAAGTAGCAAAAGAAGAAGGAGAGTTAGCTAAATGGGAGAATGTTGAGAAATTTCAACATGACCAAAATCTCGAATTAGCAAAGGTCCATGATCATGAAGAGGAGAAATCAACTTACCTCAAGGAGGTGGAATCATCTTTGCCAATACTACAATCACTAGACGAAATTGAGGCAAAGATCAATAAGATGATGGAATGGATACATGAAAAGTGTGGAGAATATGCCAACATTATTAGAGGTAGAACCATTACAAACTAAGAAGTAGGACAGAATACCCTTAGACAATCGGAAAGAAGGGTTGAAGAGAATAAGAACTCAACTGCTAATCATACGTATCAGTGTAACATTTGCTTATACGATCACCCCAAAGGTCAATGTCCAATCTTATCACATTTACATGAGCATTGGGAAAGAATTTTATATCCAGAGTTCATACAAAAATACTGTGATCATAGTGGCAAAGATCCCAGTCATGGGGGAGGCCACCCTCAAACTGGTCACACCCTTCATATCACCTGAACCCAAGTGCCTATTAGGTTCAGCATCCTATTTCCCCAACTGGGTCAACATCCTCTATCTCACCACATTATTATCATTCTTCTAAATAATATCAACCCATATCCTCTCCAACAAGGCCACCACCTCGTGTACTTTACACTTCTCCTCAAATTCAATATTCTCATCCTTCATTTCCTTCTACATCACCACTAATAGTACCAAAAGGATTTGCACCATAGCATCAATCCATGAACGTTACTTGTGCTACTACTATCAATAGCATTGGAAACCCCTCACAATATCGAAGGCATCCCTTCTTTAGACATGACTGTAGAAAGGGACAACACAGTTCTGAGACCATTGCATCTTCCAACTCAGCATAAGCTCAACACTATGGTGCATCATTCTCCTTGAACTCAACACCTCATGTTACCTTATCCGAGCCACCAATCAATACTCCAACAACTATGCGACCCAATGAATATAGCCACGTAGGGAGACATATCGATCCTTGCATACCATCTTATGGTCAAGGGTGTCATAGTGGGTCAACTCTATATTAATTAAACGCATATTCTAACTTGACCCACTATGTTAACTTTAATACAGTGTGTGCACCCCAATTTGGGTACATTCCAACCATGATATCAAACGACACCCAGTGGTTTGGATATGACCAGATCCCAATATTTTCAAAATGCATGGATCCAACCCTTCCATTTATTAATTCTCACTATGATCAAAAGTGTAGTTATGGGGGATATCCCCCATTCTAATAAATAGAATTAATAAATTTTTTTCCTTTTCTTTAATTTTACAATTTTTTGTTTTCCAATTTTTCATCTTTCAATTTTTTGTTTTATCTTTTTATTGGTTGGTTCATCTTTTTATTTATTATTTTATCTTTTAATGGGTAATCTCATCTATGAATAAAACACTCATATGACCCATTGGTTGAGGTGTTGTTCTATGCTATCAAGTCTTAGGTGACTAATTACTTAGACAGCGATCCCATCACATCCACCCATCCATTCTATTAATAAGAGGTTCTACTTTGGGTCTAATGATATTCTTGACATCATTAAAACTTAAAGTAACTTTGTATTCATTATGCCCTAAGAAAATAATGATGGACTAAGAAGGAATGGCTAGGGTGTAACATCACGGGAACTTGTGGATTCTTTTTGGTGACATCTATAGGTGCTATCATGCAACCTGGTTGTACTAAGATCCTTGTAGATCTAACACAAAATGGATGTAAGAGTAATAAATGCACTTAATAAAGAAACCCAATGCTATTATAAGGGATCCCACTGGAAAGACATTCGCCCATGCCTTAAGGTAGGTGGCTTCTCTAGATTATGCATCAAAAAAAAGGAGAAAGTGTGCCAAAGCAGCTAGACAAAAAACAAATGTGCCACAAAGAAATTTCAAATCACTCCTCCCTTGCACAAAGTGCCAAGTGATCATACACCTCGCTATCATGATGCTCTTATGGTTATCCATCATTGGATGAAGCAATGCGATGTCACTGATCGAAGGAATTGACTTGGTCTTGATTTTGGGAGTGACAAACTAATGACACATTAATCACACCCTACACTCAAGATTCATTGTGCCCTGGGTCAATTACCTCATGTCCAAATCTCTACAATCCCTTCTACAATTGATCCCATCTCGTTTTTCATGTATTTGTAACCCGTGTCTTGTGTAGCATTGAATTCATACCTCATCACGATGGTATCTACATGTGTGTGTTTTTTGGAACTAGTATGGATTACATTTAATCCTTCTAGTGCCTATGGACATTTTAAGGTGTGTGATGAGTGGTGAGGTACCCCTACACTCAACCATACGAATACGAGCATGTACGCGTGATTCGGTCGAACTCCGCAGACTAAATGCCTTAACGCCACAAGAAACACTTGGGGTTAATCGTTCGTTGTCTTCCCAGGCTTGCTTGTATGTGTCACGGTGTATGGTTAAGCAAGTTTGAGGTATGTGATTTTTTTGGTATTTTTCAGTTTTATCTCCTAAGCTATAAGGGAAAGGGTTGAGGAACTAACTAACTCTAACTAAGGACCTAAGTCTAAATTAACTAGCGTCAGCATCCGTTGCCACTTACCGAACATACCCTGAACTATGCAACTGTGGCTACCAAACGCTAATCGTTACTGGGATCACCACACGTAATGCAAGTGCTCGAAGTGTTCATACTGAGGCACCTATTTAGCCTAAGTGTGATAAGCAGCCGATTCCTTGGCTAGCCGTACACACCCGTGGGTGCTCGTAACCAAGTCGTACTTATCACACGTTCTAGCCTAGCGATGAGTAGCCGATTCCTTAACCAGCCGTACACATTGGACTACCACTGGGATTACCAAGCACAGATCCTGGAATACGCTACTGGGTTACCAATGCTCGTAATCAAGTCGTACTCACGTGTTGCGATGAGCAGCCGATTCCTTGATTAGCCGTACACATCCGTAGATGCTCGTAATCAAGTCGTACTCGTGCACACTAGGAAAGCAATAAATAACAATAAATAAAACCATGTACTACAAGGTTTATCCAATCAAGTTCATCTTTATTGCTGTACACAACTTGTGTTCAGGTTACAAAGTTGCTCGAATAAAGAGCCGTTCACTCTAGGACTCCTACTGCGGGCACATGGGAAAAATTCTAACTCTGGAGTGTTCAAACTGCCAGAGCTTCGCTACTTCTAGCCAGGATTCGGAAATGAAGGGAGTGCCACCTCTTATTTATAGATATGATGGCAGACCGCGATATCGCAGGGGATGCGATATTGTGTCGGCCACGATATCGCGTGCATGTCGCGTCTCATCAGTGTGGTTACATAAGGGCATTATAGGTCAGAACCTGCTTTAGGGAGGACCCACTTGCATAACTTTTGTAATTTGTATTTTTTGCACATCACCACACCACATCATTTTATAACCTCTAAGTACTTCATTTCCAAATCTATTCTTTCCTTTATCATCCTTCTAAGTTCAAATGTTCCTATGCACCATCTCATGTCCTTTTTCCTCTTTCCATTCAGGAATGTCATTGTCAGATTCCACCCAATTATACCTTTTGTGCCTTCCTGTCTATTCAATGTTACCCTGCACCTTTCCAATTAACCTCAATTCTTTCATTTGTGGCCTTGGAAATTTAGAAATTCATTCATTTCACTAAGTACCCTATTTTCAATGGGTCGCGATATCGGGTTCGACGAGATATTAGGTATGCGATATCGTGTCCCTAAAAACCCTATATATATGGGTCCCTTGTGCACGTCAACATCATTTTACACTATTCATGTGAGGAGAGTTGTTCAAATTTTCTCCACAAACTTGCTAACTTTCACACCTCTCATTCCAACATCTATAACTTATTCATTAACAGTCTGATTCCCATTCCAATTGAAACCATCTGAACTGAGAGTGTTCAACTTAGTCATGGGGGAGGGTACACTCCAAGGCGCATATAATTTTTCAAAATTCATCCTTGCCTAAAGGATATCATAAAGGGTAAAAGACCATAAAAACTATTAAACATGTTGCCAAATCAACTTTCTCTCTTCACTAATACTAGGGGAATTAATTTTTGGAACCACCTGATCAAATTGGGCCCAATATCAAAACTTTTAGGGGATATTTTTATAAAATTTCTTAACTTTGGATCACACGAAATAGGAAATGAATTCATTAAAGACAAGAAGTAAGGTATAAATCAAACTTTGTAAGCAACCTTACTAATGAATGACCCCATGTGATAGCAAATGGCCCCTAAACATGGATAGCAAGGAGAACCCTCTCAAGGTGCATCCAAACGACCAAGGAGAGGTAGAGGCTAAGCGTCTCCCAAGGAATGTGTAGAATAGGAGGCACAATCATTCAATATCCATCAAGAACCTCCTATTACTATGAAATTGGGACAAGGGGAAAGAGGAGCCACTGAAGCACTTGAACAAGGACAACGTCTCATGTTGNAGAGGAGCCACTGAAGCACTTGAACAAGGACAACGTCTCATGTTATCACCAGAATGTGTTCAGGTGATCAATGAAAGGTCCACATCAATAGCTGTGATTGTGGAACTAAACTTTAGACCTTTCATGGAGTTCACTCCTGAGGCAGTTACAGACCAACTCAAAGGGTCCCCATTATGGCCTATCCTTTCTAAAAGTGCCACCTAGTACTTAGGAGAGACATACCAATTTTGGCACAATAAATAAGAAGGTACCATAGTTAATATTGGTGGTGTGTCTATGGATTTTTCTACCAAGGCCATTTTGGAAGTGTTGAATCTTCCAAATATGGGGCCAAAATTTGCTTACCTGTCCACTCGCTTAGATGCCGATGCGCGAAAAATTTGGTTGAAAAGGGCATACAATAAGGAAGATAAAGTATATGGAGAGTTGACTCTGAAAGAAAGGATCTATTTCAAGATCAGCACTTATCACATCTTCCCCATGAAAAGACTGAATATGATCTCAACATATGCAGCCAAAGGAAGTGCGATCTTGATAGGCAGAGTTAATGCTAACCTCCCCCATCTATATCTCACAGAGGTTTTGAGGCAGTTTGAGGAATGTAAGACAGGGAAGTTTGCATTACCCTTCCCCTGTCTCATCAAGAAGCTATGTCGACGTGCTGGAATTCTAGGGTACACCAATGACATCCCCAGAAGAGCCTAAAATGCTTCATTCGCTAAATTGTTGAAACCACCAGCTCCAAGGAAAAGTGCTGGTGAGACACTGGAGCTGGAACAAAAACAGATGGTGGGACCCACTGCAACTCAAGATACAAGGCCTAGCCAACTTCCAAGCACATGGCCCAATCAACAACAAGAAGCAGGGCCCAACACAAGCCAATGAGACCAGCTACCACCACCACCATAGAATTATCAACAGTCAATGATCCATCTCAAGGCCATCGTTGAGATGGTCATCTGGGGAAGTCATGATGATACCAGTCTCTTCTAGGTCATCGATGACGTTGTACAATCCATGGTTTTCATAGATCATGCACGAGACGAAGTATCCATCAAAATAGGAGGAGGGGGGACACACTGGTCACAACAGATCTCGAGAAATGCTACATCCTTTCAGGTACAATTGCAAATGGGTGAAGGTTCCACAGTCATGGTCATGCAGCACTAGAATGTAGCAGGAGCCACATAAGTGGTTATGGACCATATAAAATAATCTTTTAATGTTCATGTTGTGCCATCGGTGAATTTCACAGGAGCATGTGATGCTCAAACTTTGGTTGGTCCCTCGATGACTCTTGCAGAGCATGAGGATGTTCTCGATCAATTGTTGTAGACAGGACAAGTGATGACGTCCTTGTTTGACATCCTGGAAGATGTCACAGCAATTTAATCAAACCTCATCTCCACCAAAGGAAGATTGGTCATGGTAAAGATCAGGGTCAAGCATGCAAAGGCAGAGTTCGAAAGACTTCAGGAAAGGCTCATCACCTTGCAAGCTTCATACCAGGATCCATCTTAATTCATCCCTATAGACCAGCTAGAATCTTTTAGGATGAAGAACTCACTAAATTATTAGTAGACAATAAAAGAGTGGTGAAGGAGAAAGAGAAGTTCAATTGGGATGCTTCCAAGGCAGAAGCGTAGACATATGTGCATGCCAAAGCACTCAAGGCCTTGCAAGAAGAGAATAAACAGCTTTCCATAGATAATCTTTGGTTGACCACTGTGGAAAAACAAAAGAATGTTCTCAAAGAGAATTTTTAGTGGTTACGAGAACAGTTAGTCAGGGTCAACTAGGACATGAATTGCTTGACCAAAGAGAATCAAACCCTCTCAATGGAGGAGGTACGCGCAGTTTGTCAAAAGACATCAATTGAAATAAGCGCATGGAAAAATGAGGCCAAGCGACATGAGAAACTGAAGGAGCACTTTAGAGATCAGGTGAGGATGTATAAGCAAGTCATTGAGAAAGAGATCCATATGGCCAAGGCCCACATTAACACCTTTAGTGCTTAACATGCTAATTGGCAGGTCATACTGAACACCTATGCATTCGTCCATCAAGCAAAGCTCAAAAGCTATGACCTATAGATATAAGATCTTATGAAGTACATGGAATTTGCAAACCTATGGTATGCCACTTTAGCCATGTTAATAGCAAGATGATCGACAATAGAGCTAGAGAAGCAGGTAGCTACCACCTATACAAAATATGAAGCAAAATTTGTGGAGCACAAGAAGACGTTGTAGAAGTTAGAAGTGGTAAATTCTAAGTTAGAGGTGGTCAAAACCAGCTATTAGGGACAAAAAGATGTTGCGAAAAACTTAGCTTGATGGCTTACATATTACTAGGAATACAAGGACAAAGCCAGAGCCTACGAGGAGGAACAATGGCTATTTATGGCCTAGTATGTCAAAGTAAATCAAATGTTCCTGCAACTACAATGTCCATGGGAGATGTTGACTCCATCAAACATTGGAGCATCAACATGGATGACACAAGACCCCCAAAATGAAGAGGAAAAGCCCCAGGAACTCCTTTACAGCCATCAAATTCGAGAAGCTGGAGCACAAGATAAAGGGAAGCAACCCATGGAGGAACCACCACCACCTAGAACTACATGAGTTCCCACAAAGTTTTGTACTTTTGTAATTTTATGTTCATGTCCCAATTTTATTGTATGCAACCCTACACTATGGCATGAATAAACTCTTAGTCAATCAATAATCCCATACCTGTCCACTGTGTAATTAATAGGGCTTGTTCTCATTTTTTTCAACTCAAGAATGAGTTTGCATTCAGTCGTGGGGGTATGATGAACCATGATTTTTCAGGCTTTGATATCGGACCCTAGATATTGGCTACGCGATATCACAACCTAACAAGTAATATCAGATACGCGATATCGTGGTTCCCGTGTGAGCCTATAAATACACCGTGGGATCTTTTAAATTATAATAGATTCATACTTATTTATAAATGATTTGTCAAAGGTTAGAGAGAAAATAAATAGCCTTACAGTTAATGGCCGATGGGATGCGATATCGCATGGGCCGTGATATCGTGTTGTGATATCACGTATACGATATTGTGGCCATCGTGATATCACGTCTTCCCTTGCGATATCGCGGTGCACCGTCATATCTATCCCTTGTTTTATCATCCTAGGCTAGATATTAGGGAAACTTTGGCAGATTGATCACTCCAGATATAGAATATTTTCCATGTGCCTGCAATAGGAGTCCCAAAGTGAACGAATCTTTATTCGAGCAAACATTGTACCTTAACACAAGTTTGTGTACGACAATAAAGACTAGCTTTTTGGATAAACCTTGCAGTGCATGGAATAGGCTAATTAGGATTTTATTACCTGTTATTTATTACCAGTTATTTACTACTTTCTTTCTTAACCCTTCTCTCCTAGTTAAGNAGTTTCTCAACCCTTCACCTTGTTAGCATAGGAGACATAAAACATAAAAATCATAAAAATCATATACCTCAGACTTACTTAACCATACACCGTGACAACTACAAGTAAGTCTGGAAAGACAACGAATAATTAACCCTAAGTGTTCCAGGGGGCGTATAGGCACTTAGTCTGCGGAGTTCGACCGGATCGCTCGTGCTACGCTCGTATTCGTATGGTTGAGTGTAGGGGTATCTCGCCACTCATCAATGGCTAATTAAGCTTTGGCAACAATTAGATTTAGAAAAAATAGCTAGGTGTAGAAAAATGGGAAAAAAGTAGAAAAAATTAAAGGCATAACAACTATAATAAAGATAATTAGTTGTAGGATAAAAGAAATAGAAAATAAAGAATGAAAAAAATTCTAGAGATATAACCACTAAAATAAACATGACTAATTGTAGGATAAAAGTAGTATGAATAGAAGAATAGGACAAGTAGGGGATATAGAGGTTGTTAGTTTAGTAGGCATAAGAGGATAATGCTTTCTAGAAAAAGTAAAACTACTATTTAAAAAATAGCATTAAAACAAAATAAATAAAAAATAATTCAAAAGAATTAATTAAAAAATATAAAAGGTTCAAGAAAAAAAAACCAAAAATATAAGGATATAGCAATCATAATTGAACTCACAACTTCTCACATCTTACAAGTATGTATGTTTTTACGTACTTAGATAACTCTAATTATAAGGATTAATTTCTAAGAGTTATCATTGAATTCATAACATAAACTTAACATTCTTATCTGATTCATACACCATAATATTTATTCTTAAGATATTTTCTTACCTGGAACACGATCATTCATAAGTTCTATTAAGCTACAAACATCTTTGTTTCCATTTTTGTTCATAACTTATGTTGGGTTATGAACACCTCTATTCTGACCTGTTACATCCAAACTTTTGTACTTCACTAAGTTCTTAGTGAACTCATCTTTAGATCAACACTTGTAGTTCATTAAATCATCTCTAACTTAACTTCACTATGCTTGTAGATGATTTCTCATAAGCATTTCTCTTTTATTCTACCATAACCTTCTAGATGACTTTCTCTTCTTACTTAGTCACCTAGATTAGGCTACTTATGACACAACTTGGATCTTCTGTTCTACTCTAAGAAGTAAGATCCTGTGTTGCAATGATTAGCTTATTATATCCTATAACACACACTCATTCGTCCTATGAGTGTTATATATTACTTCTTGTTCATTTCAATATTCTTATTTAGAGAATGCTAAGAAATATAAATTGTACAAATGATATTAATGACTTGATTCTCTCATGTTAGCTATTGTTCCATTAGGTATTTTTGTATATGTATCTTTTTTACACACAGTAAATCATGTCATGTCTACTTCTTAATTTTTGTAAAGGATTATGATAATTTCTAAGATTCATCACGTTGTTATGAAATGAGGTTTTACAAATTACTTCATTTATCCTTAAATTACTTACAAAACTCAAAATTTCACTTAAGTTTCATTACATAATCAACATAACATATAAGGCAATGAGTTTGTAAATAAGCATAGAAAATATTACATCTCATTTAAAAAGAAAAAGAGAAAAATGTTAGGGAGAGAAAAGATTAAAGTAAGTAGGATTTTTAAATATATTTTCAAATTTCTTAATTTTTTTCAGAATAGACCACCACACTAAGTGGGTAAAATAGACTTGATCTCAATTAACATTATTAAAATGAATTCTAATTTCAAGGATTTCTCTAATTTTTATATCTAAAAAGTTATCCATTACAAAAAGAACCTTACTATGATTTGTAGAAGAGTTATTATGTTCTATGTGTTCTACAAGAGATGACATTGAAGATCTATTATATTGTAGGACTTTCAAGTGCTCTTTCAATATAATAGAGAAGGTTCTATTAGTTTCACCAATATAACATTTATTACAAATGCAAGAGATTTTATAAACACTACTATTATTTATAATATTTATTTTATCTTTAAGACTATAAAAAAGTCAAAAATATTATTATAGGATTCAAAAACTGTTATAATATCATTTTTTTTTTGAAAGATCTAGCTAATTTCCCATAAATAATTTTGATGTAGGGAATGCTTATGAGTTTTTTATTTGAAGTATAATAGCTATTATTTAATTTTTCTAAGTCCATATTTATATTAGAAGAAACAAATATTTTATTTAGCTAAGAATGAATTGATTTTATCCATGCTTTAATGATAGTTATTTTATCAAAGTTATTGAGTTTAAAGATAGTGTTCAAATAATTAGTCTCTTTATGGAAAGAAGTTGAATTACAATTGTTGAAAGCTCTGATCATTAAGGAGCACAGGGTAGAGATTTTTTTAACTAAAGAAGTGGTTAGAAACATCATATAAATATTGATTATTATGTGTCTCTCTTCTAACGACTTCATAAGATATTCTAAATTTATTGTTCAAGTTTTTCTTTCTTATTATGTTAACATTTAAAAAAGGTAATGAATTGTTCTTTTCTAAGAAAAACTATCCATCAAATCAATTGAAACTGCCGAAAATGGAAATGATTGCAAAAAGACACCAACTTGGATAGAACTCCATCCTAGACCCATCATAACCCAAATCAAGATTCTTGAATCCACTAGCAACCTAAGACTAGCTTCTAGATAATCCAAAAATAATCAAACTTTTTCAGAAATCAAAGAAGAACAAAAATGAAAATGATTTTGCTTAGAACCAGAAATATCACAATTAGGATAAAAAAAAGTAAATGTGTTTTAAGTTTTATTTATAAAAACTAAATATAATTTTAACTTATTTACTTTTATTTTTTATATAGATAAATTTAATATATCCATTTCTATCTTACTTGTTCTAATTAATACCACTGGAACTCATAACTTATAACTACTATGTTGATCTTTGCCATAATTTGGTGATCTAGAAAATAGACAATGGATAAGTATGCTTCATTGAGCTTGTGTTTTAGATATTGTGTGAGTTGCTAAGAACCAAGAAAAAGTAGAAGTTAAGGAAGATAATTCAAGGATTCTAGCATGCATGAAGATAAGAATTGACCAAGTCAACATCATCTTTTTGCAATTTCAAATGTAGTTAGATGCCCTAGCTTCATGGTGGATGTCTAGGATGAAAATAGGTAGAGTTTAGAATTCAACTTCTACCTAGCTCAAACATCCCAATCCTCAACTTAGACGTCCTAGATTACTAATGTTCCAAGATATAGGTGGATGTTCCAAATGGTAGACATATGGATGTCCCATAGGAATTGTTTCAAATCTTAAGGTGAACATATCAGTAAGTCCTAGATGTTCATCCAAGCCTCATCCTTCTCAATATACATGTCCAAGTCCTAAATGAAATATCTCTCGTAGCCACTACAAAAAATTAAAAATACATCACTAGCCTTTTTCTAAACTTTAATTCTTCACAAAAAACTTTCTTGGATGCAAATCTTTTAAAGACATATGTCTAAATCTTGATCCTAAAAGCAATTCATAATAATTATTGGATACATCACTTTGGATCAAGAAAGAGTTTGAATTTGATCAAAGGATTGGAAGTTTAATCAATTTTTTGGAAGCTACACCACTATTGCTACATCCTTCTCCTAGGGTTTGGACTAGTTTTTTGTGTTATTCGTGAATGCATGTTGTTCAAATTTATAATCTTCTCATTATTTTGTTATGTGTATTTGGATTTGGATCTAGGACTTGTTTCTTCAGTCATTCTATTACTTTGTGTGAGCATAACATGTGTACCTTTGATTTAAAAAATCATCTATTCTATATGCATATTTTTATTATAATTCTTAAGCCTCTTTGGAGCATAGACTCTCTCTACAAGGAGATCTGCATTGCAACCTTAAGGGTTTCAAGTGTTTGACCATTTTCTTCTACCATGATAGGTATGTGAGTGTATAATCTAGGAGCACTATAATTTGTTCTTGACCTTACAAGGTTCTTAGAATTCCTAGGAGATACTAATATTGTTCATCCTATGGCGACCATCCAACATCGAAGGATTTACCACAATGGTAGCCTCACTTATAGTTTTAATTCAAGTCACACACACACACACACACACACACACACATACTATAATTTGTTCTTGACCTTACAAAGTTCTTAGAATTCCTAGGAGATACTAATATTGTTCATCCTATGGCGACCATCCAACATCGAAGGATTTACCACAATGGTAGCCTCACTTATAGTTTTAATTCAAGTGACACACACACACACAAGGGGTATCACAACTTTCTTACTCTTTCTTTTCTAGATTTGACAACCCAAAGAAATGGAAGGGGTATCACAACTTTCTTACTCTTTCTTTTCTATATTTGACAACCCAAAGAAATGGAAAGGAAATAGGGAACATCACTTGCATGATCTCTACTTTTTTTTAACACTAACTATGTCTTTGGAAGGATTGGATGCAAACGTACTTAGAATTCTTTAAGGTTGATGTGTGCCAGAGTGTTGTGGATGGATACGTGACACTAGCAAAGTAACACTCAAAATGAAATGATTATGATTAATAGACCATCATGAGAAATTTAAAAGCTAAAAATGCCATAGCATCTACCTTGATGCAAGAAGAGTACAACCAAGGCATCCATTGCAAAACTACTAAAGAAGTGTGGGATATGTTGGAGCCAATCTATGAAGGGACTAAAGTGAAAAAACAATCAAAACTTATTCTCTAATTAAATTAGTTTGAAAATCAAAAGATAATGAAACACATCAAAATACACCAATACTTTAATTGGGTATGTGATCTTGTTAGTTCCATTAGAGGGATAGGCCAAGACTATTCCTAAAGTAAATATGTTTATAATATGATTAAAACCTTGAATCTTGAATATAAGGAAGATTGTATTCATGGAAGAGTTAAGGGATTTTGATACTTTAAAATTTGACGAACTTCAAATTTTTGTTACTACCCATGAGATGACATTAGTTCAGGAAGAAGTATTGAAGAATAATATCATCATCCTATCCTCAAGAAAAAAACAATAACAAAGAATCTTGAAAAGACTTGAGACCTTGTTATATAATGGCAACGATAATCTAAAGCTTACTAGAAGAGTTGATAGAATGATCGTAAATTAAATTAAAGAAAAAAAAAAGAAAAGATAAGAAATAAAGAGTTAAGAGGTAAACCCTAGTAAGATATCAAGGTCCACATCTAATGAAGCATCAACTGGTTGCATTGACGTAGTCGTGTTAACGTAGATGCCTCAATGTAGATGCCTCGATGCATGCCGTCACATTTGTTGGCTACACTGATGCAGATGCATCAACGTAGATGCCTTAACGCAAATGCCTCAACATGTGCTATTACATCTATTTGAATTAATAGTTAATTTTTGTCCACTTTCATATTGGATACTTGATATCAAGGGCCCATATGCAATGTCAAATATCCGATATCATGAGATGTGTGCTAGCCTCTAAATATAGCACTTGGACACATAGTTTGGGAGTCAATTAGTCAATAGAGTAGCTGAACTCTTACAGTTTTGTTCTGTAGTCTTCGAGAACAGTTAGTGAGTGCCTGCAGTGTGGATTTGAGTCAATTGTACGATGTCTTATTCGAGTGGCAATGTACCTGGACACATTCCATGAATGGTAATAAGATCAAGTTTTATTCTTATTCATTGTAGCACTTTGACTTAGATTAGATTTATGTTCCATGCAATTTACTTTTCATGTACTTAGTTAATATTTACATTTCCATGCATATTAATGAATTGGTGAAATGAGCGTGACTAGTTTCGAGCGTAAAAACATATTCGCTTGGTAATCCTAGCAATGTTATTGCTTAGTTTGCCTAGTAACATAGTGCTTGGTAATCCCAGTAGTGGATATGTGGATTCATGATGTGTACAGTAAGCTAGGAATAAACACTCATCCCCGTAGGCTCATTTAGACTTTACTTTCCATTGTTAATTAAATTAAAGAATTAATTTCTTTATTATCATTAGGAGTAACTTAGGGTCAAATAACATCAAGAATCATATGCCTCACTTTGGACTAAACCATACATGAAAAAGCTACCACTAGTCTAAGTGGGAAGACAGTGAACTATGATCAAAACATAACAATCTATATGCCACAACTATCCATGGAGTTCAACTGAATCATGCATGAACGCTTGTGATTTGTATGGTTGGGCATAGGGGTACTTCGTCTCTCATCGACATCCGTTACTAATATTATTAATATTATTTTTTGAACATGTAATGGATGAGGACATCTTACACCAGCATGTTCAAGTTCCTAAAGATTGCAGGATGATAGTAAATTGAAGGAAAAACTAAAATTCCTTATGAGCAAATGGAATGAATAAGTAGTTAGTGAAATAGAAGTACAAGAAAGTGACATCTCCAACTCCCATATTGCATGCATGGACATACCATCTGCACCTCAAAAATATGATAAAGAGTCAAGTGATGAAGAATAGATCAACATCATAGAAGAAAGGTATGATTTTCTTAAGTGAAATCATGTAAAATTACAACAAATTTGTTGTAAATTTAATAACAGAGTACACCAATGTTAGTTAGAGTGGCAACATGAAAGAAACTTATGTCTAACCCTAACAAGTAAAATCATAATCCTTAGGGCTAAGATTGGTTAACTAATAGCTATGAATAAGTCTCTAAAGATTTAGGACTATAACAAATAAGAAATAAAAAAAATCAATGACTCACTCATAAGGAAAAAAACCCTACTTAGAAAAGAACTTGAAAAGCTACACAAATAAGTTAATCATGATAAGTAGGTTATTGAAAATTTTTATCTTAACAAAGCATCACTTTAATTAATACTTCAACAAGGATGGAATCCAAATGATAAAAGTGGACTAGGATACAAATCCACTAAGATAGACTCCAATGGATTCATAAAAGGATCAAGAGATAGGTATCAAAATAAGTATAGTTATTCCTTTTTACTAATATTTATAGGTCTTAAAGATTGTTTCCATTATAAATATGTGGACATATAAGAGCATATTATTCATTTATAAATTTAAAATTTTAAGATGCATTTTACTTTATCTCTATAGAAAGACATTGTAGTAATGATCTATAGATCCAAGGAACAAGAAAGTGGGTACCCTATAGAAATCCATAAATGAATGAAAAAAGGAGTAAAACTCAAAGGACCAATGTGCTAATGAAACAAAAGTATTAAAGCAAATTAGATGGGAACATAAGGATGGACAAATGATAACATACCCTACACCACTTCTTTAGAACATCAAAGTTGAGATCATATCCAACCAAGTTAGGTTATCTATTCTTAAGGTTGTAAGATAGAATAGTTTAGGTTTTATTTCTTATTTTTGTTGATTATGTAACTAAGTGAGCCATTCCAAAAGCATCCAAGTTGGAGGATGTAAGGATAGTAGTAAAATTTCTAAGGGGAAAAACTTATTCCCTTTTTGATCATCCACAAATGCTTATCAATGATCAAGGTACATATTTTTTTTAATTCCATTATGGTTAATTTAACAAATAAATTTGGGATTATTCATAGGATTTCTACATCTTATCATTCTTAAACTAATGATTTAGTTGAAATCATGAACAAGGAAATCAAAAATTTTTTATAGAAATTAATGGGTAGTGATAGCAAAAATTGGTATTTTCATTTACTAGATTCTTTGTGAAAAATTAGAACTTCTTTTTAAATGTCATTGGGTTTTATGGCTTATGAGTTAGTATTTGATAAACAACGTTTGCTTCCTACTACTATTTTTTGTAAAGGTTTCTGTATGTAATGAAAATTGAATTTTGATTCTCATGCTTATTTGTCTGCTTATGTGATGATGCTTAATAAATTGGATGAGGATAAAATTTTAGTGTTAGATAGGTAGCACTTATGAAAGAAGAAAATAAAAATCTGGAATGACAAGAAATCAGTAAGAAAGCATTTTTTGGTAGGTGATTTGGTCTTGTTATTTAATATACAATATAAACACTTTGCTAGAAATTTAGTATCATGTTGAAAAGGTTTTTTTACAGTAATATTGATCTTGAAACCTATAAAGTTTTAAAAGTTAATGGTTACTGCCTTAAACTCTATTATGATCATACCCCTTCTTCTTCTCCTCCTAATTTTATTAATCTTGATGAGCCATCCTATCCAAGGAAAGAGTTTAACCTAATTTCCAACCCATTTCGGATAGCTCCTTATGCCATTATTTGAACCCAAAGAACCTTAGTCTCATGCATATCTTTAATTCTTATAAATGCTCATTCCATGTTACTATCTCACAATCTTATGAAGACTTTGGATAATAACATAATTAGAGCCATTATTTATGCTAATAACTTTTATTAGTATTTAGCCTTGTGTTATTATTGGAAGTGTCCTAAGTAATATATGTTTCTATTGAAAGTTGTGATTTCAATTAGTTACTTAGACTTTAGGATTGTTTTGCTTAGAATACTGAAATGATAACTCAAGTTTGGATGGTACATTCTTGAATATTAGTCATTTCAGGTATACCTAAAGTGGGATTTAGAGCTAATGCATGCATCAAACTTAAATAGTATGTTGAATCTTATAGCTTTCTCTACACTTCTCAAAAACCAAAAAAAAATGTATTGCTTATGTATTCCTTATTTAGACATGATTGCATGACTTATTTGAGAGATGGATCACATTCTCCTTTGGTTTGTAGGTTATGAATTAGTCATGGTGTTTTTTTTCTTTTTTCTTTTTTCTTTTTTTTTCTTTTTTTCTTTTTTTTTTCTTTTTTTCTTTTTTTTCTTTTTTTGGAGAACTATTAACTCATGTCTTGCATATCATTTAATCCATATTTCAATAGAAAATGAAGATAGTGGGAGTTATAATTTAAGACTTATTCATCAAATATGTGGTTTGTTCATCCATTTTTCTAGTTGAAGGGAGAAGATCATTCATCTTTTAGATGTGTTCATTCTTCTTTCATCTATTAGAGATTTATGCATTAGGCTATGAGTACTTTCTTTACATCTTGTATCATGTATAATGTATACTCTTCAATTGGTCCAATGCATTTACAATTGGAAGGTAATTAAAATAATTAAAATAATAATAATAAGATAAAACTTACCTAGCATGTTTGAAAGTATTATTACAATACCAATCTTCCATCATTAGAGTATAATTATTCTTATAGTTTCATGATAAGTTAAGTTCTTGATACTTTAGGCCTTCCTAATCGAAGATATGAGATAAAAGAGGATTAACATAAGGGTTAAACTACATCATAGACAAGGTTTTCATTGCACATTGGACAATGTCTTTGGAAGTGTAGCTAAGCAACTAGTACTTGCAAAATGAGGATACTCACTTGCATATCGGTTGTGTTTAAAACAAACAAATTTACATTATTCTTCTATTTTGAAATTTTTTATCATATTTTTCTTCTTCTTCTTTAGTATAGATTAGTTGGATGCCTTATATACTAAACATCATACTTTGGTGAAGATACTTGACCTATTTATTTTAGATAAGTGTAGACATGAGAGGAGCTATGGCTTACTTTTTCTTCTTTCTAGTCCTAGTTGAGGGCTATGAGAATTATAGTAGTCATGGTTAATTATTTAAGCAATGTTTATTTGTGGCTAAGTTCAATTATAATCATTTCTTCACTAATGTATATGGCACTAGATCATTGTTCATCAATTTTTTTGCTATTGTGGATACATGATACATGTTCATTGCACATATCTACATGTACTTCAGTCTAGGAAGATACACTTAGTTTAGAATCTTGGCATCTCTATAAGTAGGTGTCTTCTTGATTATTTTGTGTAGAGTGTGGCTTTCATTGAATCTGCATATATGAGTTAGCAAAAAGAAAAAAAAAAGAATTCTGGGGGTTGTAACTTTCTACAACATGCTTACTGAAGACTCAACTTATATGGCTTTTAGCCACAACACATAAGGTATCCTTTAGTTTATGTGCTTGGATTGTTGATGTTCCTTGTTTTGTACTCTAAAGGACTTTAAGATAAGATTCTCTCCTACGCTTGGCAACCATGAGATCAACAACTACTACCTTGATAGGAAAATCCAGTCTTTCAATATGATGTATAGTACTCTACGAGCATGGAGGGTAAGTCCCTTCATAAGACATGAAGTGAAATATATTTAGTTATAACTATAATTATTATGTTTGACCTAAATTTCTTTGTGCTTATGATGTCTGAGGCATTAGTACAGCATGAGCAAGTGTTTTTAATGAAACATCACCAAGTTTTAAGGTATGCTTGAGAATTCTCTTTTTGTTGTATTTCTTCCTGTCTTCTTTTCTTTTCTTTTCTTTTTTGGAATTTTTCAAGTTCAAGTAACTAATTGTAAGTCACTATGACTTACAGTTCATGACAATTGATCCTAGTATTTTTGCAAAGCCCTAGTCATGGAGACATTATGATCCATATTCTAGTCATAATTTCAAACTAAAAGCCACTACAACTTGCGTGTTCGCGTAGCTCAATTTTGTCATGAAGGCTTAATTCCCAATGTGAGAGACTGCAACTCTTAAGCAATCATAGTTTGCATGCCAACAACTTTTTTTTTGGTCATTCATAATGTGAGCAACTATGACTCATACTTGATTATAGTTGCTAGTCTAGTTTTAAAATTTTTGTCAAGCAATGTAGTGTGAGAAACTACAACCTGTAGTGAGTTGTAGTTTGTCAAAAATACAAAAAAAATATAGTAGTTCACACATTGTAAGAAACTACAATCTATAGTCCCTCACAATGAACTGTGGGTCATTGTGACTCATAGTTTCATAACAAACTCTAAAGAATCAAAATTTTATGTTATCATGTTGTGACATTCCATTAGTTTTGAGCTAGTAGCTAGTGTCATAGTAGTGAGTATAAGGTGTTTGATGTGCTTCCAACTCTATTCCAACTTCCACCAATGTTCATATCACTATCCACCTTCATCATGATGAGGATAAGTTGAATTTTTACATGTTCTTACACATTTTTCTAGTTCTAAGCTAAGGTTAGCTACTGCAAATTGCATGGTGCTTGATTTGACATCCAATTATGTTATTTTCCTTATGTTTTTATTTCTTCCATAGCATTTATATTTCTAGAGCTTGTCTTTGACACATTTGATAATATTTTTCTCCATATTCACTAAAGTTTAGGCTATTTTTACCTTTAAAGTATTGATTTTTTCATGTGTGGCATGCTTGGTGTTCTAGCTTATTAAATTGTGGTGGATTTAGATTTTTTCTTAAATCACTAGTATCACAGGGTAGTGGAATGATACTCTTTGGATAATTTTTTTGTTCTACATTATTTTTCATGCTTAGAAGCTTCAATGTGAATAGTTAATCTCACTAATTCATAGAGCTTAATATGCTTGGACTTCATTATTTTCTCGTTGTCTTATTACATGGGTGAGATGAATTTGGAATGTTTACCTCAATATATGGCTTGATTTATTGTACTAAAATTTGCTTCATTTTGTTACATGTTTAATGTGTTTTTTGGAAATTCATATAGTGTTTTATAATTTTTAATTGGAAAATGTTTATGTGGAGTTTCTTTTTACTCCATGGCATTGTTATGTTTCTAAAGCATGCCATTAGTGGATGTGTGTTTCTATGTGTGTCATTATGATCATTGTATCCCAAGAATCATTTTTGGTACAGTTACTATTAGTCGTTTAGGCAAGTATGTTTCTTAAACTTTGTTACTCATGGTATAGCTTTTCTTTTTTCTAAGATAACCACTTGTACATTTTTGTAGGGGATTTTTATCTAGTTAATCTCAAACAACTTACCTATGTATCTCTCTTAACACTTACCTTGACTTCCATTGGGAATTGTTTTTGAATTTTTCACATTACATGTGTACATAGCAATTGTTTTTATTATATTACCAGGCCTTCTTAATTCTTTCAATTAATGTCATATGGTGAAATAATTCTACTAGTAGTTAGGTTTTCTTAATTGCCTTTTTGTTTTTGGCATTGTAATTGCACTTTCCTTCCTTTTTGGATTATGTCCCTTGAGATCAACTACTACTCATTAATATTCACTATGTGATTTGGGGCTTATTATGATCTTCATTTTGTTTTTATGCTCAATTTTTGATACCCAATATAATCTTGCTTGTTGTTTAGGCTATTAGGATTAAATACTATTGCTTATGCTTGGGATATCAATATAGTCTTATTGTCTTGGTTGTGCTCAGCATCATTATCATTGTGATATGAATAATTCCTATTGTGGAATTTCCATGTTATCTATGGTAACTTAGTATTTTTAATTTGACAATACATTTCCTTTTTGCTTAATAATCTTTAATCTTGATTGTACATTTTGAGCACTCATAATTATTTTAACATTTTTGATAACTTGTCTTATGTTAGCTATATTTTCCTCCATGCACTACTATTGTTAATATTATTATGCTTGATATTCTTATGTACTATTTAAATTTTTATTTTCTCTAATTATCTTTGAGGACAAAACTAGGATTAGTTGGAGGTGTTAACCTTTGGTTTCGTCATTTACATTTCTGGATAATACTATTTTAATTTTTAGCTTTATTATTTATGTTTATTTTTTAAATGGTTACTTTAATTTTCTACTAAGATTTTTATGAGTGTATTAGCCTCTCCAAGGCACCTATCATCATTATTCAAGGCATTAAGGACAAGCTGAGTGAGGATCTAGGTCTTGTATGGAGGAGATGATGAGGACATCACCTAAGTCAATCCTCCATTAATTATATCATTTCAATGAGTTTTGGCTTATTCTCATGAGTTTGGATGTGCCTGGCATTATCTTGATGTATTTGGGATGATCTAAGACTAATGAAATCTTGTGGGAGATATTTAAATTTTAAGCTAGATGTATTGGGATCAATAGTGTTGACTAGAAAAATGTCTTCTCCAGAGATGAGATGTCTTCTCTAGTTAGGAAGACATCTTTCCTTGAATGCAAATGTCTTCTATGTAGGATCAAGTCTTAAAAAAGATGTCTTCCCAAGGGAAAAGATGTTTTCTTTGCATTTGTATTTAACTTACAAAAGACATCTTCTCACTCCAAATATGTCTTCTCAAGCAAAGTTTAACAAACATTAATTTGTATTTTGGATACCAAAGGAAAATGAGTGTAACTTAAAAATGTATAAATAGGTATTAAGGGCCTATGTTTGGGAACAAGTAAAAGAGAACTCTTGTGAGAAGAGTTTCAAGTAAGAGTTTTGAAGCCTCTAGAGAGAGAGAGGTAGAGAGGGACCTGAGAGAAGAAAGTTGAGCTCTTCTTAAGCAATTTTACTGTAAGTCATCTTGGGCAATTGTATATGAGGGAGTGATGGAGAGTCATTATTATATGAATTTGAGCCTTATATAAGATGGAGTGATGTAAGAATCTTGAGTATTATTTTTCCTTGGGTTCTTTATGCTTCTAAGCATTTGTAATGTGAATTTTGACATGAATTAAGAAGTTTTTTCTTACTTACTCAAGCTTTAAGTCCTTAAGCTCCTAAATTCCTTAAGTTTTCAAGGCAAATTTGGTTTGGAATTGGGTAGGGGGTTTTAGATCCAAACTAGGAGGAGCTACAGTAAAGACACAAGAAGGAAACCTATGAATAGTAGAATCATGAGCTTCAACATGCTCATGAGGTGCAAAGGCTAAAGAAGGAGAGGTTCAAGCATGTCTAAATTAGAGCACCCCAACACATCAAACATCTCCTTTAGTTACTTTAGCCTACCATGGTCATGAAGCTAGAGTAGAGAAACATAGAGTTCCTCATCACTAAAGGCCAATCATTTTACAATAGAGAGGTACATGACTTCTATGCCATGTTTAGATCAGCATCAACATCTCCTTGGATTATGCAAGTAGATGAGCACTTGCATAATAGTACAAAGCAACAACTTAGAGTTGATTTGGACCTAGTATCATTTTCACATAGTTTCTTCAAAGGTCAAGTTTGCCTTAGCTACATGCATTCTAGAGGTTACTACTAACAAGATGGGATGGCCCTACAAAAACTTCTCCCCTATTTGGAGAGTTCTTGCATAAGTGATATCCACTAACATCTTGGGTGTATCGCATTTCATCCACATCATGTCTTTCAAGCTAACCATCTTGATTTGGAGGGGTAATGTGAGCTCAACTACCCCTACATCCTTTTTTGATGGATGTAACTAGCAGTACGAGATGAGGCTTGTGTGTATTTTCCCTTAATGGTATCCCATTTACTATGAAACTTCCAAGCGTTAGTCACTAATGATGCAATGAAGACATAGGTTATGGAGTTTGAGGAGGATTACCTTCCTCATCTCCATTATGCCTTTTACATGCAACACATAGTGCCTAGCTAGATCATTGGCATTATCTAAATTCTAGATACATGTGTTAGGTGACAAAGGGAAGGTTTCTATGGAGAAATGTTATGTTAAGCACTTATAACAATGGTAGGATTAGCAACAGTAGGCTTCTTTAGCTAGTGTTCTTTCAAACATTTTATGACATTTAGATGCCATGGAGGAGCCCATGGTTATTCAGTTCAAAGGTTGAAGCATCATCAAGAAAGGCTAGTAACAAAGCAGGAGTGGATTACCACATACATGTCTAGAAGCTTTCATGCTCTTCACTAAGAAGTAGTGAACTTGAATGAGTTAGATGATATGGTTTTTAATTCTATAGCTTCTTCACTTTCAAAGAGTGCTTTCAAGAATGATGAGACTAGACACTAACATACTAGCAATGAGGGGGATGATGTATGTCATGAGGAGGATCTAGGATGATCTCATTCCCATGAGGAAACTAGTGATGTAGGCCCCTTTGGTTCAAGATCTCATCTTGAGATCTTTCCTTCTCCTATTTTCCTCTTTTTCCTTTCTTGTGGATGTACATTTGATGCAAATGTTGCATTTTCATGATATATAGTTTTTTTCTTTTTATTTACATGTTTTTTCTTTTTACAAACATTAATTTGACTACATACTCTTGCTTACCTTTATCAAGAAAATAAAGAGCTAGTTGGAGGCTATGTTAGGACTCGAATTGATGCTTTTTTGAATTTGTACTTCTTATGGTTAGTTTCTTTGTTTAAATAGGTGATGAGTGGCGAGGTACCCCTACACTCCACCATACGAATACGAGCGTGCACGCGCGATCCGGTCAAACTCCGTAGACTAAATGCCTTAACGCCACAAGAAACACTTGGGGTTAATCGTTCGTTGTCTTCCCAGGCTTGCTTGTAAGTGTCACGGTGTATGGTTAAGCAAGTCTGAGGTATGTGATTTTTTTGGTATTTTCGGCTTATCTTCTACGCTACCAGGGGAAAGGGTTGAGAAACTAAGCTAACTCTAACTAAAGATCTAAGTCTAAATTAACTAGCGTCAGCATCCGTTCCCACTTACCGGACACACCCTGAACTATGCAACTGCAGCTTACCAAACGCTAATCGTTACTGGGATCGCCACACGTAACGCAAGTGCTCGAAGTGGTCGTACTGAGGCACCTATTTAGCCTACGTGTGATAAGCAGCCGATTCCTTAGCCAGCCGTACACACCCGTGGGTGCTCGTAACTAAGTCGTACTTATCACACGATCTAGCCTAGCAATGAGCAGCCGATTCCTCAACTAGCCGTACACATCGAACTACCACTAGGATTACCAAGTGCAGAATCCTGGAATACGCTACTAGGTTACCAAGCAGCCAATGCTCGTAATTGAGTCGTACTCGTGCATTGCATCAAGCAGCCGATTCCTTGATTAGTCGTACACGTTCGTAGACGTTCGTAATCAAGTCGTACTTGAACGCACTAGGAAAGCAGTAAATGAAAGCAATAAATGAAACCACGTGCTGCAAGGTTTATCCAATCAAGTTCGTCTTTATTGCCGTACACAACTTGGGTTCAGGTTACAAGCTGCTCGAATAAAGAGCCGTTCACTCTAGGACTCCTAATACGGGCACATGGGGAAAAATTCTAACTCTGGAGTGATCAATCTGCCAGAGCTTCGCTACACTAGCCAGGATTGGGAAATAAGGGGAGTGCCGCCTCTTATTTATAGATATGGCACTGGGACGCGATATCGCGTACGCAATATCGCAGGAGAAGATGCGATATTGCGTACACGATATCGCATGGGATGTGATATCGCGACGGCCGCGATATTGTGTACGCGATATCGCGGCACATGCAGGTCGCATCTCATCATACCCCCATGACTGAATGAAAACTCGTCCTCGAGTTCCTTACAATGATATCAGGTAGGTATGGGATTATTAGGGGAAATGGAACTAATGGGATGACATGTGAACGGTCTTTATTACAAGACTTGACAAAAACTGGTGTTCATGACAACATGGGTGAACACCTTATTACAATGACATCAGGCCACAGTTGGCAGCTGAGAGAAAAGAGGAGAGAGAATAGAAGAGAAGAAAGAAGAAGACTCTTGTTGCTGCCAACGCCTAGATTGTGCCTTCCATTGTCCGTCTGTAAGTGCATTAACAATTCCACTCCTTGCATGCTGCTTCAGCACTGCTCCATTCCAAGTGCCTGCTCCAGATCCATTCGGTTGTTGTATGATTGCCATCTGCACACACAACACCATCATATATTAGCAAGGGTAATTGAATCATTAAGTAAAGCATACCTTGCTTCGGTTTAGGTTCCTTGGCTAAGTTGTGGTATGGCTAATATGGATCTGGGAAAATGTAGATGATGACTACTGAAGGTATAGGGGTTAGGAAGAAAAACGAAAAAATTCGGGGCTTAGGATAAAAATCGAAAAATCAGGCCTCGTACCCCCATGACTAATTGTGAACCTCCGGTAGCGTTAGAATGGAGAGAGGGAAAAGGAATAGGAATGATAGGTAAAAAGGGACAACTATGGCATCGATAGAAAGGATGTCATGATGGAAATGAACAAAAATGTTAATTAATTGCAAAATGTTAAGGAAAAGAAGTTAACTAGTGTTCCAAATGGGAATGTCAGTGGGTCCTCCCCAAAGCAGGCTCATTCCCTTAATGCCCTGACAATCCCACATTCAAAGACTTCGTGGGCTTTGGGAATGTCCTGTGGAAATAAGAGTTAAAGTCTTAACTGGAAGAATTTACCAAAAAGAAAACAAAGCATCAACCAAAGTATATACAATGATACAACCGGCAATGAGGTGAACAATGGAGAGAAGGATGGGAAGAAAGAGGAATGGAATGGAATCCCAAGAACAAGGTGGTGTACAGCCCCTTGTGTGTTGCATGATTAATGTGACTTAGCGAATCTCATTCCAACTCAGGCCTCAAACCAACCACTTCCAGTGACTTCGCATCAATGCATTTGGTCAAACCATCCACTTGGATAACAAGGATGCATCTTCGAAGAGCCACCACCATTCCGACGAAACGAAGGAGAGAATGGGAAGCGAGAAGGGCCTTAGTTAGAGGGAACACTTTGGTTCCATAACCAGTGCTTGTAGCCCAAATTTATTCTGTCTAAGGGGTGTGCTTTGAATCCTCACTTTTAGCTGTTTAGCTTCTTTCTTTTTTTTTTCTTTTTTTGTTTTTTTCCATTTTTTTTCCTTCTTTTTTTTTGTTTTGTGTTTTTATGTGTGGGGACCACACCATGCAAAGACTTCTTTATTTTTATTGTCT
>MNCI01005473.1:260361-271958 GCA_015680685.1 Gnetum montanum | reverse complement strand
GCCGCGATATCGCGTACGCGATATCGCGACACATGCAAGTCACGTCTCATCAATAGGAAACTGTAATTGGATTGCAAGTGAAGCTAACTTGCATTCCACAACCTACAATCCAATGCAAGTTGTAGCAAGCCACAGCTAACTTCTAAAGCTACCAAAGAACTTGTAAAGAGTTTCTTCTAGCAAGGATCTTAAAGTAGACTTATGAGTTCAAGGGATGATTAGAATCCTTCATAAATATCTCAATATCAACTTGAATGAAGATCAAGAAGTCAATATGTGTGATCTATTTAAAAACAAGGATCATCAAACTATACCAATTTTGCAATGCATCTATTCATAGTTTAAAAATTACATCTTGCTATGAGCGATAGCTTCCTGCATTGATGGACTATGTTTATAGTCATCCATAGAAAAATTCCAAATCAGAACCTCTATTTTTACTAGTTTAAGATGCTACAAGTCATATTGGCTTGCAACTTGTCTTTGACTATTGAATTTTAAATTATTTTCTCGTTACCCTAAACTGTAGAGCATTACGAGTCACAATAACTTGTAGTAGCTAATCCAACATCAAAAAATTATTCCATGCAGTGTATTGCAATGGGCTGCAAGTCATAGTGACTCACAACCTTCAAAATGTAACTAACTATAAGTCACAAGATCCTACAATACTTGTTTGGTAGTTGGACAAAGTGAAACTAGATGTGATTTTTGATAGATTTCAAAATGAGTAAAAGGCAATGAACGAATAAAGAGAATAGACAAAAGATAAACAAGAGAGAATAGAGAATATTAGAAAATGAATTAAATAGAATATAAAATGTTTTTGAAAGTTTATGTATTGTATTGTGAATAATTGATTACAATAAAGTTTCCATTTTATTTCTTTCAATTCTCTATTAATGTTGGTGATTTACTTTCATTTTTCTTCCTATAATCTATGCAATTTCATTTTTTCCTAACCCCCAAGCCATTTGCATGATGGTTACATCCTACTATGCATTACAAATTCGACTAGACCGTGTGTGAACACTTATGATTTGTATGGTTGGGCACAGGGGTACCTTGCCACTCATCATTAGCACCATTGCTAGGGATGGTGCTAGTTATCTAAACTAGTTATATTATACACAATCACTATAAAGGTATTAATAATCTATCTTTTAGAAAACATTAATATTTTAAGTCACACAAATTATCAAACAAAACCATGTCTTCTTCACACAAGACCTATAATGCATCATATGATGAGAACACTCATAGGAAAAATGATAGGATATATACTAAAGAAAATTGGAGTGAACAACCTCAAAAAAGTGTTTCCTATGATCATTTAGACCCTTATTACCCTCAAAGACTACATTCAGCTAGTGCAGACAATCCTAGAGGAGATGGAGTAAGTCCTAGATCAAGGAGGGCCTCAAGGCCTAGGACCTCCTCTAAACCTAGACAAGATAAATCAAGGGATCGTGGGGAGAACTATAGAAGCCATGGTGATTCTCCTAGTTCCTCATCTTCCTCTTCCTCTTCAATGTCTAGTTTTGACAAAGATGAAAGTAGGTATAGAGATAGAGCTCCAATACAGGGTCAAGACAAAGATAGAAATCCATCCCAAGGGCAAAATCAAAGACATCACAATGAGCATAGATAAGATTGTTACAATCAAATGAATAAAAATAAAAATTTTCATCACAACATGTGTAATGATGATGAACCCTTGTTGGCCACTAAGAGCCTAATGTAGATCACGAATGCAATTAAGATACCTCACAGGCATCGCAGGGACAGTCACTTACCCAGGCTTGATATAAAAATATCCCTAAATTTGCAGGAGGTTACGACTCGGATCCACAACATCATATACAAGCCTTTCATGATGCCTATGCCTCGTACAACATTGAGAATGGATCGCAAAAGCTTAAGCTCTTTTCTAGTATACTAATCAACGAAGCAAACAGTTGGTATAGATCATTGGAACCAAGTTCCATTTACCACAATGCTGGAACTTTTCAATGAAAAATACCAAACCTATGCAAGGGTGTCCAACCTAAGGAGACAAATCCAAGAGTGGAAGCAAGAAAATCATGAACCCTTGCATGTGGCCTTGGATAGATACTATTCACTACTACATAGATGCCCAAGCCATGGTTTCTCTGAGGAAAGGTAACTTTTCCACATCATAAATGGGCTTAATAATTAAACAAGGGAGACCCTTGGGATGTATGCTCTAGGTCAATTATACGAGCTACAAACCCATCAAATCCAAGAGCTAATTAAGCATGTGGCAAAAGAAGAAGGAGAGCTATGTAAACAAGAGAATGTAGAGAAAAACAACTAAGATCTACTTCTTCAAAGGAAAAGGATCCATATCTATTATGAGGAAAATGAGGTAGCTCTCAATGAGATGATTTTACAACCAACCTTGTCAATACAAAATTTTATCAATGAGCTTGAAGCAAAGCTAGGCAAGATGTTGGAAGGGATGAATGCGAAAGTTAAAACCTGCATAGAAATCATAGAGGAGAGAGTGACACAAAGCAAATCAAGTAATCATAACAAAAAGGAGAAAAAGGAACCAAGAAACAATTAGGAACACTTATCGGAAAATAGGAAAAAATGGCTGAAGAAAGTGAGGCTATAAACTCAACCACAAACGAAGATAATGGATGTGACATTTGCATATATGACCATATAAAGGGCCATTGCCTAGTCTTATTGCATCTACATGAGTATTGGGCAGGGGCATTAAATCCAAAGTTTGTATAGAAGCACATGTCTAAGAGATTTTCTCTTCCATGTAGTAATTTTAGATAACCCCAAAACCAACCATACTATCCTAGGGGAACTTATCACTAGCCTCAGCACTTGCATCAACCACAATGGCAATAACCATAGTCATGGCAGAGGCCACCACCAAACCAGCCCTATCCTTCCTACTAACCGAACCCACACAGATATTATGTTCAACACCCAATTTCACCAACTAGTTTTACTTCATCTACTTCAAATCATTACTACTACTCTCTCGAATATCATTATCCTACAACATCTTATATGAGATCACCGCCTCACACCTCTCACCCTGCATCATATCCTCAATATTCTCATAGTCACCTCCAACAACACAAGAAGGTTTAGCATCACAACATCAACAAGAGAAGGCCACTTCTGCTATGAACATACACATAAATGATAACGCTAGTAGATCTTAACCAAAGTCTCAAAAACATCCCTTTTGGAGGAAAGGTCTTAAGCTAAATCAAAACACTCATTGACCTACTACATCACCTAAACTAGCACAAGGCCAATCTAATGCAACAACCTTCCTCACAAAAATGATGTCTCCGAATCATAGGCAAAAGCCAACAACCATCACCACTCCAACACAAGACATAAACGATAAACCTATCATTGTGAAGAGACAAAAGAATCCATGTATCACCAATAATGATAAAGGGTGTAGTTGTGGGCCAAAAGTTCAAAATATTAATACAACCCCTATACCAGCCCACCATAAAGCTTAAGAGCAAGTGTGTGAGAAAAACCCAGTCTACGTAGTAGTCACTAAACCAGAAGACACCTAGTGGCTTGAAAATGAAAATATAAAACTATCTCAAAGATGCATGAAAGTAACTGATTTGCTTATCTATTCTAGAATTTTTTGATTCTTCATATGTTTTCCATTTCTTAATATTTTTCTCTTTTCTTGAGTCATTCTCTTTATGTTTTATAAATGTATTTTATGTTTTTATTAATAAAATTTCCAAGTCATGATACAAAAGTCAACGCTATGTGTTGGGTTTTTTGTGCTATGCTATCAAGATGATTGGATAAGTAATTGTGTAAAGCAGTGAGACCACCTCATCCATCCCTCTAGTTCTCTAAATAAAAGGTCTTTTTCATGAAAACAATTTCGTTCTTCTTTTATGAAACTAAAATTAATCAACGATCATTGTACCTTGAAGAAAGAGGAAATGACCAAGTGGGAATGGCAAAGGGTGTGACCTCAAGGGAACTTGTTGGGTTCTCTTCTTGACTTCCTTTATGTGATTTATGACTTCTCTTGGAATGTATCATCACTTCTCCATTGACCAATAAAAAGGAAGCTCTATCTTTGCATGGTGTGGTTCCCATCCAAAAAAAACAATAAATAATTATAGGAATTCAAAGTACATCCCTTAGACATAATAATGGGCTACAAGCACTAGTGATGGGGCTAGAAAGACATGTTACCCATGCCTAAAGGCACCCCTCTAACTAAGCCCCTTCCTTCCTTTTTCTCTTTTCTTCTCTTTTCCGGGTGATGATTGTTCTTTGAGGTGGTTGTGGACTCATGATGGTTGGTAGGATGGAACACATTAATGGAAGATCATTGTTCATGGTATGAACTTAGTCTGAACTTAGATGAATAGGTATGTTGATCATTTTAATCACACTTGTCACAAGAACCTATTGTGGACATGGTCAAGTACCTTACATCTTGATCTCTGCAATTCCTTCTCATCCCATCATTCACCTCATTGCTACATGCGATTATGAGCCTTTTGGTTTTGTGTAGTATAGTGCAACATCCTAACCATGGCAGTTGTGTGTTGTTTGGAACAAAGGCATGATCTACATTTAACTTCTTGGGTGCCCACGAACATCTACAAAAGTGGTTATGCAAGGGCATTATAGCAAGAGCCTGCTTTGGGGAGGACCCACTTGCATAACTTTTGTTGATCATGGCTTTAAACTAACCTTCACATCTTCCAAAACATCACTAATGATTTTTCTGAATTTATGCATGATTTTGGGACTATTTCTCATCTGTTTCATTAATATTTTCTACTTTTCTATTTCCATATCCATTAATATTTCTTGGTCATCTTCTAAATTAGACTTTTGGTTTCAATTATTCAAAAACCTATGTGCTTCCGAAGTTACACTTATTAGTCATGGGGGCTAGGGATGCCTACTTTAAAATTTTCCAACATTCTATTTTTGAACATCATGGTAACTAATAGTAATTGATCAAAGTAATGTGAACAACTTGATGATTTTGGTTACCTCATAACCTTGGGCATAGTATGTTGTAATCACCTCGTGCTTAAAAGAAAACTAAGGGATCTGACAAGGGTTAATTATTAAGGAAAATTTACCACAACTAATGTTGATTCTTTGGTGACTTTAGGTGATGCTAAAAGAAACACCTAAGGAAGAAGGTCTTTTGCCAAGCATGAAAACAAAGCCAAGAGAGGGACAACGGAGGATATGACCATGGGCAAATCGTAGCACATACAAGATAGTAGCTCAAACTTCACATGCTTGCTATATCCATGGGGTGATGAGAAGAAATTTCCATCCACCCCTCAAGAATGTTCTGCTTAACCAAAAAAGCATCAACATAACAATCAAGGTTAAAAGTTTACCACCACTAGTGAGAACAAGAAGAATCATCTTTAGTAGATTTTTAAAGACCTCTGCAAATTTTGTAATCTTCAATGTCTATCCAGTATTTTTGTCACTCTATCATTTTGTATGCATCCACTCAATAAAAATTTGTAATGCAGCACTTAGAGTCAATCAATAGTTTGCATATCAATCAATAATCCCATACATTTCCAATATTTTGTAAGAAACTAGTTCCTCATTTTGTTTAACTCGATGACAAGTTTTCATTCAGTCATGGGGGTATGATGAGTCATGATTTTCCTGGCTCCGATATTGAATGTTTGATATTGAAGCCCCAATATTGAGCCCCTTAATACATTATCAAATATCCAATATCGTGGGGTATACGTTGACCTATAAATATAGCACTTGGGCTCATGATTTGGGAATAGTTTTGCATTATTTTTTCATAGTTTTGTCAATTAGAGTAGCTGAATTCTTGCAGTTTTATTCCATAATCTTTGAGAATAGTCAATGAGTGTCCACAGAGTGGAACTGAGTCAGTTGTACAAAGTCTTATTCAACTGGCAATGTACCTAGACATATTCCATGAATGGCAATAAGATTGAGATTGATTCTTATCCATTGCAGCACTTTGACTTAGATTAGATTTACTTTCTATGCAATTTACTTTTCATGTACTTAATTAATATTTACATTTTCATGCATGTTAATTAATTAAGCACATAAGTACGATCGCTTCAAGCATGTGTATGACTCTTGGTAATCCGAGAAATGCTTAATGTTTAGTAACCCAACAGTGTTATAGGTGTTCAAGATGTGCACTGGAAGTGGGATCAGATACTTATGTTAAGATAATTAATTATTAATTAGTAATTAGATAAGTTGAATTAATTATAAATTGAGTTTAAACCTATTGTTAATTGTAGAACAATAAAATATAAAATAATAAAAATCATATGCCTCACTCTGGACTAAACCATATGTGACAAAGCTACCACTAGTCCAAGTGGAGAGACAACAAACTGCGATTAAGGCATAGCAATCTAGATGCCACAACTAGTCCCATCCATAGAATTCAATCAGATCATGCATGAACGCTTGTGATTTATATGGTTGGACGTAGGGGTACCTCGCCACTCATCAATGATGCATAAGTTTATAACATGTCTTATTGTTTGAGGCTTTGCACAACAAAAAGACATTATTAACAAAGAAACTTTTACACCCACCATAAAACATCAAACTATATGGTGTATTTTATCAATAGTTGTTACTTATGATTAAAAATTATTTCAACTTGATATAAAATCTATTTTTCTGAATGGAACTATGCAAGAAAGATTCTTTATGTATCAACTAGAAGGCTTTGTGGATTCTTAGTTTTTGTATCCTACTTACAAACTACAAAAGTCCCTTTTTGAACTAAAGCAAACTCCCCAAAAATGTTACATTAAGTGTGATGATTTTATACACAAATTTGGGTTCAAAATATCAAATGCAAAAGCTACTCTTCATGCTATAGAAACAAAGGACTCATAGAGAATTATAATCATGTCACTATATGTTGATAATTCTGTAATAACCAAGGAGAATTCTTAGTTGAAATCTAATGTTAAAAATTAGTTGAAAATAAAATTTGAAAGATTGTACCTAGGCTTGCTAAGTTATTTTCTTGGTTTTAAGATTCATCACTCACCAAACTACATATGGATCACACAAAAGAAATATGTTTTGAACTTGTTAAAGAAACACTATATGCTAGAGTGTAAAGCAAGATCAATACTATTAGATTCAAGTAGTGGTTTGTATATTGATGATTCTAAACCAATTCCTGATCCCATGGTGTATAGGAGGTTGATTAGAAAGGTAATCTATTTAACAAATGCAAGACCAAATATCTCATGTTTTATCAAGTTATTATCTAGATTTAATCAAAAGCTAACAACAATTTAATTAACTCTAGCCATGGGCATACAGAGACATTTAAAAAGTACAATGAACTATGGCTTAATTTATGATTTTCCTTCCAAAATTAATCTTGCAAGATATTTAGATGTAAATTATGGAGAAGATATGATTTCATAGTGTTCAACAACTAGGTTTCTTTTTATGCATTATGGAAATGTAATCCTGTGATGGTTAACTAAATAATAGGTAGTTTCATTATCTTCTACTAAATCAAAATATAGAGCTACTATAAATCTTATTACTAAACTTAAATGGCCACATTGGTTATTTGAAGAACTTAGAAAAATAATTACCCTACTTGTCATAGTCTTCTATGATAAACAAAGTGTGATCAAATTGATAAAAAAAATCCATTATTCTATGAAAGAATGAAGCATTTAGAGGTTGTAGTTCCTTACATTCAACATACCTTTGTAGAAGGATTGATCTCTCTAACATACAAAAACAAATAATCAACTTGCTAATGGTTTTACTAATGTTTTGAGTGTGAGAATTTTCAAAAAGTTTATAACTAGTTTGCATTTAAAGCCTTTTTAATGAAAAAAAATCATGTTTTGTTTGACAAAAGGTGTTAAGGATATATGTAAACTCATCATTTCATTTCTTGTTGTTATTATGTGTATTTTATGTTTTCCACTGTCAAGGTGATTTCCATTTTCTCATTGTAAATGTAATACTTGTGATAAACCTTAGTTAATCCTTTTGTTAACTTCTAGTTATGCTAAGTTATTCTATTCTATACCATTACATGTCATTTCGTCTCACTTGTGACATTTTATAATCCTTTAAAGGACTCACAACATCATTAGCATTATCATCATCATAATTTTCTCTTTACTTCCCTTGGTGATGGTCTTTCCATGTTTTTTTGATGTTTGATTCACTTCACTAGATCTTGAAAGCTTTACACAACAATCCCCATTAAACCATTTCAACATTTCGATATCGCAAACATGGATATTTGGTTTTTATTATCTTCTTGGTTTATTTTCACATTAGCTTTGATAATTTTCATTATACAACTTTTTGGTATTGTGGTGTAGGAACACATCCCATTCCAAGTTCTAATTTTCCTACTCTTATTGTTCTTAGAAGTCATTAGGAGTTTATAGTTCAAGTTTGGAGTCATTTGGAGTTGTTACCTAGTTTTGGTTGATTCAAGCTAGCAGCCATGACTGGGTGCAATTTGTAGCTAGTCATAGTGAGGACAATGAGTCAAGGTGAGACTTACAACAGCTTACAATGAGTCCAAAACTAATTTTTATTAAGTTTATATTTTGGAATTAGGATTTCAAGGTAACTACAACTTGCATGAGGTTGCAACAACAAGAAAAGATGCACCTTGCAACCACTTGTAGTGAGAATGGGTGGCTCTTGGGAATTTTCAAGTTTCAAACACTATGTATGACACTACGGCTTGCAATAAGCTACACTGATAAGTATCTTGTTTTTGGGTTTTCTATTCAAGGCTAACTACAAGTGAGAAGGTGGATAGTAAGAAGGCACAACCCACAATCAATCACATCAAAAACTACCAAATAATTTTTTTTAAATAATTTTATTTGTGAATTGTGTGGGAATTCAAATGTGAACTTATAAATTAATGTATGGATGATAGATGATGGATTTGGGGTCTTTTCTTTATTCATTTAATGTTCCTTGGACGAACTTGAAATCCTTGAGCCACTTGATTGAAAATAGTTTTAATTGTGGATTGTGCAAGGGTTTGAATATGAACTTATAAATTGATGAATAACATTTAGGATTTTTTTTTTTTATAATGGTCTAATGTCTCTTAGATGAACTTGAAATCCTTGAGGCAATTAAGTCAGTTCCTTGGGGTAATTGTGTTGGTTCCCTTGGGCATTTATGACTTCATCTTGTAAGTGAGGTGAGGTTGAGAGAATTGTATAAACTTCATTCTCTACAACTAGTGTTGAGTGGTTTGCGTTTTGAGTGAGAGACAAGTACTTCCTAAATCTTGTACCTTGTATGGTTTTGAGTCCACCTACAACATGATTTAATCAAAAGGGTTTTAGTACTGTTTTCCTTTCTGCATACAATCAACAAAATGAATAGGATTTATGTATGAGTTGAAGGAAAGCCCATACCCGATATTGACATGGTTATTTAGTTTTCATCATCCTTCTTGTTTGTTTTTACCTTTTTAAATCTTGTAACTCTTCTCTTTATTATTTTCATCTTACTCCTTTATTGTTTTCATCTTACTGTGTTCTTCCTAATCCTTTAATGAGATTTGTTTTAACTCTCTTGAAAATTAAAATCTTAAGGCATGTTTTTCTTCTTCTCCACTTAACATTTTCATATTCTTGTTTTGCCTAACATTTTCCTATGTTACCCACTCATCTTTCCTCTGCTTCTTATTATCCACGTCTCATTTGGCCACATTTTCCCCTGGAACACTTTTGAGTCTGAGCTTAACCTTCATCCTTTGCTTTGCTTGTTCCTTGTATACATTGTACCCATCCAAACTTGACCCTCATCATTATTTGCTCGTTCCTGGTGTACAGAGATAGTTCAATGTTTTTTCCCAACTTAAGGCAGCAATGCTTTGGAATTTCCTTGGTTAATACAAAAGGAAATGTGCTAATCAACTAAACTTCACCATTTTTAAACAGACTCTAACACAGAAACACAATGCACACAGAAATGCACCATATACAGAGTCAAACGTAACTAATTATTTTAACCTGTTTAAAGTTCAGCATGATAAGTCACTCTTACAAAATTCAACTGATCTCTACCAACATGGACACAATAGGGATGACTGTCAAAAGTAACACTAAACGACTGTGTCCCATTCAACATGTAACCAACATGTAACTTTTTTATATTTCAACCACTTCTATCAACATAATTAAAGTAACCATATTAAAATCGGAAACAAGCAAACTTAACCCAAACATGAAAACAACATTTCAATATGAAGACTAAAACATAGGTTTCTTTGGTTGAAAGGTGACTCATCCAATATGCATCAAATTTTTTCCAAATCCAACTCCTTGAAATCATAGGAAATTCTTAATCATTATTACACTAGTAAAATATAAACAATCTTGACCAAACTTCTATAATTGGTGAATGTTCAAAACAAGTATAAAAATTAAGTTTATAAATTTAAAGAAAACTTAAATTCATGGAAAATGCCAAGCCACCAAATTTGAGTGACACCATCCAAGAATTGACAAGCAATATTGACATTCATTTCCTCTAGATAGTCATTCATTTTAAGAAACTGCTCCATCTCAAAGATGAATGCATCTATGAGTTCATCATCATGATCACCCTTGGACATTTTGGGCTCTTTAGCTTGGAACTTTTGGGTTGACCACCCCAAAATAGATGCCATATGTAACAACGTTGCCCCAATGTTGCTTGGCACCCCAAGGAATTCACAAAGATCCAATGGATCTGGGGCGGAAGACCTGGGGAATACGCCTCAAACAAGCAAGCATCTCACGAGTGCAAGCAGGAGAGAACCAAGCAAACAAGTACACACACAACCTTGTAGACCACATCGATGGAAGGGAAGACGATGCACCTACAAGGGAAGGTACCTCACCCCCAGATCCCCCACGATCTGGTACAAGGTGTGGCATGGCACCGCACCAAAACTATCCATCCTTGGCTGCCTACATATCTACGACCATCGTAGAATCAGGGCCATGTAGTTCTCCACGGAGAAGAGGGAAAGAAGAGGACTTAGAGAAGAGAGTTGCAATAGGAGGGTGTCCTATTGCTAGCTTGGTACCACCAAGTCGGGGTGGGTTTTGTAACACTTGAGAGCCACCCAAGGGCGTCTCAGAGTGTTCCATGGCCCTCGAACCATGGGGAAAGCCCAAGAGAACCACCACTTGGGACATCTCTCACAATCCTCCCCCACATAAAGAAGCGACGTCCTTGGAGCGGAGCCTAGGATAGCTTCAAGTGTACACTTCGCATGGGTTTGAAACTCCATCAATTCCGGGGATCCGTCAACTCCTTAGACGCCAGGCTTGAAGGAAGGTACCAACCCCAATACCTGATACATCCTTCCATCTAATGCCTTGCATGAAACGCAAGGGCAACTGGAGGAAGCCCAAGACTTCCCTTCTCTATACGAGCGGGAGAGTCCAACCCAAAGGGCCAACGTCTCTAAGGCATCCCCTAGATCCGTCCCTTTTGAGGATCTAGACACATATCTTCTTGCGTAAACCCATAACTTATGCAAG
>MNCI01005473.1:192691-254734 GCA_015680685.1 Gnetum montanum | reverse complement strand
AAAATACCAAAAAAATCATATACCTCAGACTTGCTTAACCATACACCGTGACACCTACAAGCAAGCCTGGGAAGACAACGAACGATTAACCCCAAGTGTTTCTTGTGGCGTTAAGGCATTTAGTCTGCGGAGTTCAACCGGATCGCGCGTGCACGCTCGTATTCGTATGGTTGAGTGTAGGGGTACCTCGCCACTCATCAGAAGGGAAGACGATGCACCTACAAGGGAAGGTACCTCACCCCCAAATCCCTCACGATCTGGTACAAGGTGTGGCATGGCACCGCACCAAAACTATCCAGCCTTGGCTGCCTACATATCTACGACCGTCGTAGAATCAGGGCCATGTAGTTCTCCATGGAGAAGAGGGAAAGAAGAGGACTTAGAGAAGAGAGTTGCAATAGGAGGGTGTCCTATTGCTAGCTTGGTACCACCAAGCCGGGGTGGGTTTTGTAACACTTGAGAGCCACCCGAGGGCGTCTCAGAGTGTTCCATGGCCCCCGAACCATGGGGAGAGCCCAAGAGAACCACCACTTGGGACATCTCTCACACCATAGCCTTTGTTTGAACAGCCACCTGGTTCTCCAATTTTTCGTTCCTCACCTTGAGCTTCTTCACTTGGACATCTAGGGGTTGCCATCCTTTGCAAGATGTTACCCATTGAGACATGGACACCATCAACAATGTTTCCCTTGTGCTCCACGTGATTTTAAAGTACAAAATTTTGAATTCTGGAGAGCTTGTGCATAGCTCCAAAGTTTAGTTCCTAAGATATGGGAGCTCTAGTTTTTCAACAAGATCATAAACCATTTTCACCCTTGCTGCCACTAGCAACTAAGCATCACATGGCAACTTCTAAAAAGTGTCCCCACAACTATTGTACTTTATCAAGGGAATCATCACTCTTGCTGCCACTAACAACTAACTAAGGATCACACTGTCCCCACAACTATTGTACTTTATCAAGGGAATCATCACCCTTGCTGCCACTAACAACTAACTAAGGATCACACTGTCCCCACAATTGTACTTTATCAAGGGAATCATCACCCTTGCTACCACTAACAACTAACTAAGGATCACACAGTCAACTTCTACAAGTTGGCCCCACAGCTAATGTACCTTATCAAGGGAATCAGTCTCCCTGGGTGTTAACGCTAACATTGCCCATAAATAAGGCCTTATCTTTAATAAGGAAACCTTAACTTTTAATAAGGAAATCTTAAGTTTTAACTAGCTGTTAATTGAAACTAAATCTAATCCACTACCACTGTCATCCACACCACACCAATGCTGCTGCCGCTGTTTGCCGTAGTACAAATTTTGGTTGCTTTGAAGGAATAGTACGTCTGCATTTTCCATTTTCGGCCCTGTTTCTGGCGTTTCTCAGATTAAAGGGGTAAAGATTCTTGACTTTGCTACAAATTCCATAATTTTTGGACTTGGACATTTGCCAGCATGCAATTTTTCTCTTTGTTCTTTCCGTTTTAACAAACCCTAGCAGCGCATGGCTTTAGAGGGTTCATGGAATATGCGTTTAGGGCTTTAGGATGAGGGTTTTGGGGCAGAACGGGAGTACGTTCTGGTGTATCCACATGGCATCCGTTTGTTTGGAACTGTAAAGACCATCACTGTTGTGGCACATGCAAGCTATTCAGAGCCATTTTCTGGGAAATTCTAAACAATTGAGGCCTCCAGTGCCTGCCTGGTGATACTGTCCAGTAACAGAAACATGGCATCCATGGCCAGAGCCCAAAGTCTCAATAATGTTCTGCACGTCTTCTTCCACACCGTGCACAGCCGCGAATGCGATTCTTCTGGAATTTCTGGTTTTCTTTAATTCCAGTCGGTGGGCGATTCTTCTGGAAGTTCTGGTTTTCTTTAATTCCAGTCAGTGGGCTTGGATACTGTGCCCCTTCTTCAACATCTGAAGTGTCAAACTCAGTCCCGATTTGATGCCAAGCATCATCAATAATGGAGAACCCAGCAGGGGTTCCACCCTCCCCAAGACTTTTCAGGCCTTCCTGCACAGCCTCAGCTGTAACATCGGTGTAAAAGGCATCCAAGGGAGTTTTGTGTTTTTTTCTCGCCATGATGGAAGATGAAGGTGTTCAAGTGCTTTTCAACGATCTTCACAGCGCCTGGAATGGCCTCAAATGGGTCTGTCTGCCTCTGACTGCAAGCCTTGACACGTTGTCACAGCAGTGTCCCCGCTTTCTATGCACAATTGAAGATCGTTGTTTTCATTTCCCTGCAGAAGCGATCTGACTTGGGGGAAGGAGAACCACATAGACGGTGAGCCCCTCGCTGAGACTGGAGCCGTGCCTGCGGCAGGGCCCATGTAGCTTGTCAGTAAACCATTACCTTGGCATAGAATTATTGCGTTCCTTGATTCCTGAACTGTTTGATTTCGGTTATCCTCTCCTCTCTGGAGATAGGAGGAAGCAGCACGACTGATTTGATTTCACCTTTCGCTTTTAAATGTACTGCATCTGTACCGGGGTCATAATCGAGATGAATAATTGTTGCTGGTCTGGGTTGAATCCTTGCCGGTTTAACTTATGCGGATAAAATACAGGCACGTATGGAAGAAAATAAGGAAATACAAATCACTAAGAAAATTTGGAAAATCAGAGAAGATCATGCATGGCGGCCAAGTAGGTAGACACAAGGCTAAAGAAGATAATGCAGCAAGAAAGGTATCACCTATCACTTAGCAAGCCAACAATTAGCAAGAGGTCTCTTCTTCCCTTCCTTCTTCTATTTCTTCTCTAATATCATCTTCCTCATCTTCTCCATCTTACACCCCCTTATCCCACCATAGTCTAAGCCTTATTCCAAGTACACCTTGTTATCCCATTGTAGCCTAAGCCCGACTACTCCCTCAAAATGGCCTATCATAGCCTAAGCCCGACTACTCCCTCAAAATGGCTGAAACAAGAAGCCGTTGAGGTTGATTTGTGTAAGAGGATTGAAAGGCACTATGTAAGAGGCTTGAAAGGTTTTCCCTTGACTATGAAAAAGACTGAAAAAAAGGTTGGGGTGGTGTCTTGATATGGAAGGATGCAACAATTGCTCATGTGGAAGCTCAAGGTTTAGACCAAGTAGCTAACTTGGGTCATCCAATCTTATCATGAGTACATTTACCTTTAGGAGAAGATGTAGAACCTATCTTCAAATAATCACAGTAAGCAGATGGATCAGTGAATAGTTCGGTAAGTCCACATCCCCCTTTCCCCTTGATGTTTTCCTTCACTGTGTGATAAGTTTTATGTTGTAATGAAATGATAATTGTTCTAGTTTAATGCATGCATTTCATTTTTAATATCTCCGCTCATTTTTACTTTTATATTTTAAATTATATTATCAGTCATGTTTTCTCTTCCACTCGAGACTATTCCTGGGTGGTTGTGCCCATAAGCAAGGTGCCCTAGGCAATAGCCTTGCCAAGTTATGCACTTTAGGGGTGTTGTGTGTTAGTTTGCTTCATAGCCCAAATTTTTGCATTAACACCCCCTCTATGTTTAACCTCGATGGCTACTTGTTCCAACTAGTTTGAGGGAGCAACCAGAGTAGGGCTTGAAAGGCTTTGCCTTGAATTTGACCACAAGAAAGATTAGGAAAAGGATGGGGTAACATCTCAACCAAGAAGGAGGCAACAATTGCCCACCTATAAGAGCTCAAGGGTTGAACCAAGCAACTGACTTGGGCCATCTAGTCTTATCATGAATACCTTCAAGGGAAGATGCAGAACCCATCTTTAGATAATCAAATGGATCAATGAATAATCCGCTAAGTCCACATCCCTCCTTTCCCCTTGATATTTTCCTTCAGTTTGTGGTAAGTTTTATGTTGTAATGAAATGATGATTGTTCTAGTTTAATGCATGCATTTCATTTTTAATATCTCTACTCATTTTTATTTTTATATTTTAAATTATATTATTAGTCACATTTTCTCTTCTAGATATTTTAAATTATATTATTAGTCACATTTTCTCTTCCTGAGCTAGTCATGCTCATAAACAAGGTACCTTAGGCAATAACTTTGCCAACTCATGCACTTTAGGGGCATTGTGCATTAGTTTGCCTCACAACCCAAATTTTTGCATCAACAATAATTACCTCATCATCACTGCTTAGGTTCTCACATTTAAGTGTCATATCATGTATCTTGACATGCACATGTTAAAAAGAGGGTTGGAGCTAGTGGGAGCTTCACCATAGTTGTGGCTCTCCTTGCTTTTCTTCTTATGCACCATGGTCACTAGAAATTCAAACAACTAACCATGTACCACCACCAAACTCGAAATGTGAACCTTGGCTCCAATACCAAGTGTAAAGGTGTCACCCTTGGAAAACATCACTCGAGAATCCCAACAAAAACAAGAAGGTAGGGCAAACTTAAGGTGGACTACGCCTCTCGTTAATCAATGGTTAGATAGAGACGCTAGAGTCACCATAAACATTAATTATGCAACCAAAACATTAAGGTGCATGCACACATACACAAGAAGTACACAACATACCAATCTCCTAAGACACATTCCTATGCAAATCCATCTAGCTGTAAGCCCCACTCCAAAAAGAGGAGTGACCCGAGCATCAAAGCCAAAACTCCTTTGCAAGCCTACATATCTTGTGATGAAATTCACAAGAAATCAAGGCCCATGGAGTTCTAAAATGATGGTTAAAATAATAGTTAAAATAGCATGGAACCCAAAAAGATCTCCATACTCCTCTACCCTTGTTCCAAAGGGAAACAACTTTCACTCTACCAACAAAGCATGTTTTCCTACAAACTTGACCCTAGGTTGACATTACCACCATTAACTTGAATTTCCAGATCAAGTCAAACACAATGAACTAACCTTTTGATATTTCAAAAGCTTATTATTTCAACTTCATAAGCATTAATGCAATTGATTGTACGCATATTGAATTTGAAAACATGCAAACATAACCCAAACATGGGAATAACATTTGAATTTAAAAACTGAAACATCATGGGAACAACATTTAAATTTAAAGACTGAAACATCGATTTCTTTGATTGAAAGGTGATTCATTCAATATGCATCGAACTTTTTGCAAATCCAGTTCCCTGAAATTATAGGAAACTCTTAATCGTTATTACACTGCTAAAAAAGATAGACGATCTTTACTAAACTTCCATAATCAGTGAACATTCAGTTTCTAGTTTCCAAAATAGGTCTAAAAATTAAGTTCTATAAATTCAAAGAAAACTTGGTGATTATACTGCCAAAAGATGCAAAATCTTTAATAAACTTTCAGTGAACTTTTTAGTGATATAGGCATAAATATCAGTTTGTAAATTCAAAGGAAACTTTAACAGATGAGTACATATATTTCAGAGTATTTATAGACTTTATTTAGACAAAGAACAATAATTCCCCACACACGTAGGTTGCCAGCTTCGCAGCCGTCCAAGCAACTAATCACAGAGGTGCCGTACTCCCAGAAACCTAGACTCTGCTTAAGTAACTTTATCTAAATTATTTATTGCGAGAGAATAGTGGACAGCCTGCCGCTTGTCTACAACCTTGATATCTGCAGCGGGGCTGCTGCATGAGTAAATTCTTCGCCCATCACAGGTTGAAACAATGCTACATCACCATATTGTTTTGCAAGAAGCCTTTGGCAATCTTTGGCAGCCATTATGCCTGTAGCAAATGCTCCATGCACTGTGCCTGGATAGGTAATACTAGTGGCCTCTCCAGCAAAAAAGAGATTGTCAACAGGAACACGCAAGCGCTCATACAGATCATGCGGTTTTCCCACTTTGTCATAACTGTAAGAGCCAAGGCTGTTGCGATCCGTACCCCAGTGAGACACAAGTGATTTTATCTGCAGCAGAAAATATAGAAAACAAAAACTGTAAGGATGACCCATAAAAGTTTCCCAAGATCGAATATAATATGCAAATAACTAAGCATTGCAAACAAACGTGGGTACTGCGTACCGGTTGAGATGCATGTGGCAGAATCCTTTTCAGCTGCAATACAGCAAATTTTGTAGCTTCTTCATCGGTCAACTTTTCCAAGTCCTTGGCAAGTTTTCCGGCTGGCATGTACACAAGAACAGGATGTCCCGTTGCCTTGTGTAGATTAAGGAAGTAGCTACAACCATAAGTGGTTGTAGCAACCACGCCCAAGAATTCCACATTTGGCCAACACACCTTATCAAAATACAAAGCTATCTTGTTTTCAATACCAATGCCTAAATCTGATATAGCGGCTTCCTTCCACTTGGGCAACCTCGGTTCAAAAACAATGGTATCCGATTTCAGGACACCCAGGGGCACTGCTATAACAGCAGCATCAGCAACAAAGGCTCTCCCACCTTCAACCTCTACCTTAACTTTGTTTTGGCGACGAGTAACTTTAACAACCCTAAACAAAATTATATGCATCAAAAGAAATGAAAGTGTTAGCCTGCGAAACCCTTAATAATTACATGTACAAGCATCAAGAACACATACTAACACCAGTCATACAAATGTAAGGGCCTCTCTGACAATATTGCATACCTGTGATTTAGACGTATATCAAGACCTTTAGCAAGAGCCTCAATGACAGGAAGATAACCTTTAACCATCAAACCATGTCCTCCTTCAAGGAGTTCTTCCTGTGAAAAAGGATATGCATAAGCATGAGTACGCTACACTATGAAATGCAAGCCAGTTATCAACCGAAACTGTTCAATGACTGGAAACCGCAGGGTACATAACTCCAGAACAATATACGATGAAATAAAGTATAAAGACACGATCTGAAAGAAATATGGTATATTCGATGTGCATCAAAATCAGCAAGGTAAAGTCAACCATGGATTCTTCAGAGACAAAGAATATGATTAGCTAAAGCAAGATGCCTTGTAGACAAATAGTTTTCATACCTCATCCCAACCTCTAAGGGAGATGCTATCTGCATCGGCAGCAAACCATCCTTCCATTCTGCACAAATACCACTGCAGAACTTTGTGTGCAAGGCCAGTTTGCCTGTTTTTAAAATTAAAATTGGTCGAATTTACTTTAGATATGATGCTTAAATATCTCCGTTTTGCAATAGGCATTCACAAAGAGTGAGATCAATAAAAAAACATACGAAATAAACAACTTCTCCTTACCTTAAATCAGGACGCCTCTCCATAACCATTGCCACAGCTTTCGCCACTGACATGTCTTCCCCCACCTCTTCACGTAACCTTTTGGTCTGAAACAGATCATTTCAGTTAAAATCTCTTAGCTGGAAAACAAAGAAATTTTCAAAACACTAGCCCAACGATATAATACCATTTCAAGAATGCTTTCAAATACTTGTCCAACTTTAGTCACTAGTTGCTGAGGAACTTGGTTCCCTTCCATATCAAAAAGAGCATAGCTGTAATGAAAGAACGAATGCAATTTCAGATGATATCACGTCTATATTTTGTAGAAATAGCATGGCTTATCATGAACATTCTAGCATATCATATCTTGCCAAATAAAATGCTGGGGAATGCAAGACTTGCCTCTCAAGATCATGATCGTACAACACTGAGTTGTCACCACTAGTCCGATAGAGGGGAAGCCCCAGTTTACTAATCAGAGGAGCAAGAGGGTTTTTCCTACAGGCTCCATGTAGCCTGCATGGCGATGTTAGCATATGTAATAATCGGTACCGATGTCGAAATGGCGAACACAAACCACCGATCTAATAAGTGACGTAAACATACCAGGAGGCACCCATATCAACTGGGAAGCCAAATGAGTTATCTGTATTAACCCGACCTCCAATTCTGTCTCGTGATTCCAGCAGAATAACCTTGACATATAAGATCAAGTCAGCCCATCGATATCTGATATTCAAAGAAATGTAACAACCAATCACAAGGCGTTAAACATCAACCATGTGACCGTTAGCTGGACTCTATTTTGTTACCTTGAAAGAGGCATTGTGAAGAGCACGAGCAGCTGCCAGCCCTCCAAATCCACTGCCAATAACTATTACTGAAGTAACCAAGCAGATTTTAAAAATGTTAGAGAACTAAAAATTAACAAGGATGTGATAATTTTACAAGTGATGAATAGAATACTAGATTCAGGAGTCTGAGCATACCTCAAGCCATACAAGAGGCCCAGACATGTTAACCATAACGGCTAAAACATTAAAAACAAATGATAAATCTTCTATATAAGCTCTCAGTTAGCCCTTTATGACATGTGAAACTAAGGTAGGATGGAATCAGATTCTATAAATGCAGCAACAGCATGCTCTGCTGCAACTGCTAATTGCTTAGTTTGAAACAGTTAAATGCATTAATTCTAGGCTTTAAAAGAAATGTGATTATTATGCGATTATTTGTCTTTCCTTATGTTACCACAGCATTATGCTGAATTGAAGAAGGCATAACGCCTAGCATTTTGATTTCTAAATGATACCTTGGAGAAAGAATCAGACTGAAAATGTTAATTTCGAAACAGAATAATATTAACCATAACATAAGGAAATGTAAACAGTAACATTGTACATCACTGTCAGCTATACGATCAGGCCCATGGCACATTTCACACGTAGGGTCCACATTTAACTGTTGACAGTAGTAGATTAGGAAACAAATAGAGAAATATTAGAAAACATTTCTAAGTTACTTCTGAACAGATACTTAAAAAAGGCTTGAAATAACTAGAAAGTATTGTTTACTGGCAAGATTAACATTAGACCTTCATCAATTGCAGTATTTAGTTCCACTCATACATCCAGAGACAATATGCCGGCTAAAAGGCAGTATACGTTTCCAGAAGGCTTCTCTTACTGAAATAAGTCCACAATTCTATTCCAATAACTATTCAATAAGTTCACACATTACATCTGACAAACTATGGGGATCTTGGAATGGTAGAAGTTGTGCCTATGATCTGTGGAAAGTGCAGAACATTATGAAACATAGATAACTTAAGGTTACCAAGAAGGATTCATTTTAAAAGTCAGAAATCTAGACCCTTGTCTGTCACTGAACGAACACCCTCAACTTTTTAAGGATGACTGATTTAACCCAATACTGTAATTGACGGTAAGGTCTTTGCACTTGCATACAAAATATCATGTCACAGATACAAAGGTTCAGGCCGCTGTTTGATTGAAAAGGTCACGGACAAAAAATTCAAGCATTGACCGCCAGAGTTCATAAAAGCTGCTGGAAGTAGACAGAGAAACTGATTTATCCAAATTATATTATCAAATAATCACCATTAGAGAGAGCAAAGGGCGCCCAAAGTGCCACAGTTAATGTAGGGATCATACAGAGAGCCTTCATTAGCACTTTTATCAAAATGTGTAACTACTTTGCAAGAAACCGAAGCAGTCGCCCAAAATTTTATTATTAGGACATTAATGATAAGGTACTTCCAATTTCTGAACACATCGATAGCTTGTCAGACTCGGTAATTTAAAAATTTAAAAGCTCAGCAGCTGTATTGAGTTAAAATTTCATACAGTGCATTGAGTATACGGAAACAAGGGGGGAAGAAACATTGATTTGCTTGAGCGCTTGCCCCGGACATGAGCTCTCCAGCAGGAAAGGCTTCAAACAAAGCAATGGTGAAGAAATCAGACCCTTCAAACCGGTCATAAATCATAACTTCAAAAAAAAATTTAAACTCACAAAGCTTCATTTTCCGTTAGAGAAAAAAAAATCTAAATCCAGGTGCAAAATTTACAGCTAAAAAAAGGAAAAAAAAAGAGAATCTGAGAAAGGGGATGAAATTACCTGAGTTGCATCGACGACTCTTGTTTGTTAGGGAAGCCATGGACGAAAACACGAGAGATGCGACGGAAATTACAAGAAGAAGCAGAAGAAGAAGAGGAAGACTTAAGAGGATCCAAGAGCAAGAGCGGATAATAACCGGAGATGATGAAGCGAATGTTGTGGTCGATTGCGTGCCTCAGATTTGCGTGACTTGTTAGCGCTTTGCAAAAAGGCTGGTTCATGCGGATCCGCGTCTTGAAACGCTTCTCACACACACTACTTGAACCCTGCGTCTCCGGCAGCCAGACTCCGAAACAAAAAACCAGAACACCTTGCCGAAAGCACTAACCAATGCAGCAAAAATCGCAGCCGAAACAAAACAAAAACGCAACTCAAACCTCTGCGCACCGAGTGAAAAGCTTTCGCAGAATACGAACCAGAGAAAGACAGACACCAATAACGTCCCCGCTATCACTGATGTTGCTGCTGCTGGCGCTTCCTGTGTCTCTCTGCCTCTTGCCTTGATTTCGGACTCGGACCGGGACCGAAATTTATAAAACAATCCGGAGCGCAGAAAACGTGGCAAAAGCACCTTTTTCCAGCGTCCCTGAATAAGCTTTCAGAGCGAGAAAAACGTTCTGACACGGATTTTCTAATCTGCGACTCTTCTTCTATTTCTTGCTGTTGTTATGATGGCAGCAGAAACATCATCAATTGTCTTGTGCGAAGATTAGACTGACAGCTTTGCCGTTTTCTCTGAAATTGAAAACAAAACCCTTCATTTCCTTCGCAAACTCGGACTGTAACAGAGGAAACCAGAGCGTCTTCAAGCCACTGCGCTGTAACCTGAAATCGTAACTGTAATTGCAAGACGAACACACAAGAAATTGCAGCTCAGCTTTGCGTAGCTATGGCGCGCCTGGTCGGTAGTTGCTCGTACACTATTTGATGGTTTCGCATTTTGGCGTGGCCTCTGTGGCATTTTTGTCGGCAATGAGACCCTGTCATCTCCCGCCACGTGTCCACCGTCCCATTTTTATGCCATCGGCACTTTACCTTTTTAACCTTTTTTGCCGCAAATGTTGATCCGAAGGGTTAATTTCGCACTTGGCTGCACAATCATGATCACGCTAAATCTTGGAAATGGCTTCTTCCGTGGAGAAGAAAATGACGAGAAATGACTGATATAACCGATGCGATGCGTTTTAACTTTTTCTGCCGTGGATTTTTTTATCAACGAAAGGACGTCGGGCCTTAATTATTTATTTATTTATTTATAGACTGGGAGTGGTTGATGACTGGACGTCAATTTGTTGACCTTTGGACAACAAAAAAAGTTGTTTTTGAAAATTACAGATATTTGGTTAGACAAAGATAAAGCGGCGTGCTATTTTTGATAAGCTATTGCACATAAAACATTGTAGGATTGAAAAGTAGGAATGATAATCGTGTGTAGTTGTTGGCACCTAACGTTACGTGATAATTTCGTCATTTATCGTTGTACTGTTTGTTACGTTTTGTTTGGGCAGCGGACACGTGGCCCCACTGTTCCTCCTTAAAAGTGAGTCATCACATCTCAACGGCTTTCATTTATCATGGATCATGGCCCACATTCCATGGCCTCCCTGGGCCCACCCCAAGCTTTGGTTAGAGAGCCTTGAAAGGAATTTGATTTATTTGGTCAGGGTATTCTGGAAGGATCCATTGATATTATATTATTGCTTATCGGAGAGAAACTTTAAAGGTTGCATTATTTGAATGGAGAAATAAGTTGCATTTGTGGGACCTGTACCTAACAAGATTGATGTCCTCCTGTAACTTAAGTAGAAGATAACAACGTGTCAAATTAATATACTTCTTAAATTCAAACTTTTAATTGGAATATCCTTGAACAAATAGGTAATGAGAAACTTTCAAACATAGTGTTAGAATCAAACCTATAACTTGGATTTTCCAAATCAATAGTCTTACCGCTAGGCTAACACCTCATTGTTAAAATCAAACTTATGACTTGCAAATCACAAGTTGCATCCTCTAACCAACTAAATAATGATTCCATGACTTTAATTCGTTATTAGAGTAGTTTCATCCATGTTTTTTCCTTTTGTGTTTTTTCTCAAAAATGAAGCATATTAATTGTCACATATACCTAAAACAGTGTGTTAAATTAATTAATCTATACAAAATACATCAAATATCTAGACCTGATATTCAAAGTTTTTACTTACATTTACTAAGATCCCTTGGATTTGACAAGTTTCAAAATTCCTTTCTCTTACCACTAAGCTAACACATCATTGTTATATTGAATATATTCAATAATCATGTAGCTTGACACATCTTCAATATATAGCCAATTCAATTATACTTGTAGCACCTTTTATCCTATACATAAGTTATCTAAAAGTATATTGTTTGTTATATGTCTTGAGGTACAAATAGTTAAAACAAAATTTCAATTTTGATAACCCCTTCCCAAATTTTTAATATATTAATTTTTTTAGTAAATAGACATCAACCCAACCCCTACCTACATAACAAGGTAGATGTGACCCAGTAAACAATAGTGTCTCACCACAAGGCTACTCCACTGGTCATGAGTAGAAATAGGATTTGAACCCACAACCTCCTTACTGAGAAACACATATATTAACCACTACACTACACATTAATTTATTTAGTCCTAATGATAATATATTCAATAATTTACAAAAGTTCATATGTATATAAAAGAAGTCAATTGCATATCAATTCAGTAGAATATGCACTTAATAAAAATATAACTTACATACTTTATCTTTTGTTGAACATTCTTCCATTTTCCAAGCTCTACTTTGATAAGATTTCATTTTTACTATGCTTATTGAAACTAAAACTAAGATTTTATTACAACCATTCACCTAAATTTATTAGACAATAAAAATATACATCTTCATATCCATATAAATATTGCTATATACAAATAGTTTACTTCTCTATCAAGCTTACCTTCCATAATATTCTTATATTACATACAAAGCTTAATTTTAACTTCAGAATTCTTTGACCATGCTCTGAGAACATTTTATTTCACAAGTCTACAAACTTATTATAAAATTCTATTACATATGAGTTGACATTATTAATTTTGAATTTATTATATATATTTAAATAACTTTGTTCCACTATTTTATTATTACATGTAAGGTTTAATTTTTTTTAAACTTGCTATATTTTATGTACTTCTTCCTTAACACAAACAATAATTCCCCCTCCCTAATTGGACAATATATTTTGGGGTGTAACTCCACCAATACTAGCCCCAAGTACAAATACGAGATGAGGAAGATTTGCATTAGGTTGAGTCAGCTATAAAACCTTGCCAAATCTCATGGATGAGTTCTTTTTCAAATTTTGTAGATGTTAGGGCATTCCCTAAATGCGATGCATAGTAGTCACTCGGCTTGGTTGCCGTGGAAAATGGATAAGGGCTTGTCATTGAACAAAGATCTATCTTTTCATAGAGGCGAATGATGAAAAAAAAATTATGTTGTTGACCCTATTTTGTTGGGCAAGGCTAGGATGATGATGATGATGATCTTGGGGTGCTTATATATTACAATTATTTTGGAGTTCTAACACCTACCCCTATTTTGGCTGAAAGGGTCTTTTTCCTTTATATTACACCTACCCCTATTTTGGCTAAAACGGTCTTTTTCCTTTATAAAATATCAAATCTTGCAATCAAATATCTCCATAACCAAATAGCTCCCCCTCACCTACTCTCTTGTATTATGACCAATTTATATTATTTACTATGACTAAAAAGCTTTCCATTGACCCTATGACCAAAAAAAATATTTACCATGGGTGGAGAGCTCCCCACCCAAAAAAGAAAAAAAAACAAATTATTCTCTAATAGGATGTTAGCTTGGTGATAAGGTGATAAGACTCTTGATTTAAAAGCCTCAATTTTGACCTGCAATGCTAAATTACAAAGTCATCATTTGACTTATATATCCCTTCCAAAAATTATTAAACAAAGGAAAAAAATCATGATATTCCATGTTACGTCACCTTCATGACTCAAAACTGTGTGATTAGATATTTCTGCAGCAATGGAAAACTACGGCATTCCTTACTCGGCGAGGATGCCTGGGTGATATTAGCGAGGCGTTATCAATGAAAGAGAGATAATTGAATGCATAGCTTGGATGATAACGTGGAATTGCTGCGCGCGTGAACCATTGCTTTCAAACTAAAATTAAAATTTGGGCATGAAAAGCTTTGGCTGGCGTGGTCGATATTGACAGCTCGTGTTCCCATTCTGATCAAACATTAATAACTTTTAAATTCCGTTGTGATTGAGACGTTGGCGGTTTTGTGGGTCAATGGCGTGAGCCCGTGCCAAGACGTATACGTTGATATTTTAGGTGGCGTATCATTTTCATGTATGGGCAATGCCATGCTGGCACCACATGTGCACACATGCATACACTCATTCATTCATTTATTTATGTCACCATGGATGATGCACTCCACTGCCACTTGCCGGTCAGACTTCATGTATTTTTGTGTGCTTAGTCATATTTTAATTGGTGTCCTGTCTCCTTTTTATATTTTTCTAAGGTAAACTTCTTGGAAAGGAATATCCGTGTTGCTTTATCCCTTCCCCACTACCCTACAAACTTCTAGGCAAATCAAGGAATAATGACTCTGTAAAGGATGGGAGGGGAAATACCATATTGAAGAAATTAGAAAATATTTACAAATAAAAATAATTTAAGGAAGAAAATAATTATTGAAAATACCAAAGATATTTGAAAGAAATAGTAGAAAATATTATTGAAAAAATAGAAAAAAATCAAAAAATAGTAGAAAAAACACTAAAAAATCAAAACAGCTGCAAAACAACACAAAAAATACTAAATAAATAAAAAAACTAATTAGAAAATACTGAAGAAATTAGAAAACATTCACAAATAAAAATAATTTAAGGAAGAAAATAATTAACAGTAGAAAAATACTTACGAAATGAGAAAGAGTAGCAGGAAAGGAAGAAAATGATATTAAAATATATATATAAGAATGCCAAAAATGGAAACAATTGCAAAAATACCAAAGATATTTGAAAGAAATAGTAGAAAAAATTATTGAAAAAATAGAAAAAATCAAAAATAGTAACAAAAACACTAAAAAATCAAAACAGCTGCAAAACAACACAAAAAATACTAAATAAATAAAAAAACTAAAAAAATTGAAACAAACAAATCATAAATAACTATAAAACATCAAAAAATCAAAAATAATGGAAAAAATACTAAAGAAATTTGAAATAATAGAATTAGAAATAGAAGAAAAAAGAACCAAAGAAATAGATAGCATCAAAGACCCAAAAAAATCTAAAGAAATCAGAAACAATTGTAAAAATATTCATAAAATTTGAAAAGGGCATAATCAACTCTCAAATGACGGGATCCCATTCCTATTCTATTAATTGTACATCATAAATGATAAGGAATAGTAGCAAATAAATAGTTTTCCTTTGAACTAAGGCATTCCCTAATACTATTCAAAGAGAAATGTTTTTTTTTCCTTTTACATTATCTCAAAGTTTTTAAAATATTGCTTAGTCATAAACAATGAAATTGATTGCATTAGCTAATGTGATATTGTAGTCCTTTATGTGATTTTGTTGTGAAATTGCAATTGTTATAAATGCCTATAAATACAAATTCATTTACTATATTTATGGTACCTTTTGTCATAATTATAGTTGCACTATTGTAGTGTAGTCTAGAATACAATCAACAAGTGCTTGTAGCATGGATCTAAGTCAATTGTAAGGCATCTTATTCAAGGCATATTTCATGATTGGAAATAAGATTGAGATATATTTTCTTTTATTGCAACACTCTAACTTAGTTTAAATTTACTTTCATTATCATTTATTTTTCTTTGCAATTAGCATAATATATACATTCCCATTACACACTAATACATTGGCAAAATGAACACAACTTGAATTCAAGCATAAATGTGAATTCGCTTGGTAATCCCAATAATACTATTTCTTAGTTTGTTTAGTAGCATAATGCTTGCTAATTACAACAGTGGGTATATAATTCTAAGACATGACGATAGGTTCAGAAATGAATGCTCATCATCGTAGGCTAATTCAAAATTTATTAATTAATTGATTTTTATATTTCTAATTAGTTTTTTCATGTGCCTAACAATATCAACCATCATATACTTTATCTAGACTAAATCATATAAGGATCATTAAATCATATGTCATTGCAAGTGATGAACCGCAATATCGTGTCTGCGATATCGCATTTGTGATATCGGATCGACCATGCGATGTCGGATACCTGATATCATGGCTTGCCTTCTTGCTTATAAATAAGAGGCGGTGCCCTTGGTTTCCACATTAGAAGTTAGTCCCTTAGCTAAACTCTTGCCAATTTTTCCCTCTAGAGTTAGAATTATTTCTGCATGCCTGCAGTAGGAGTCATAGAGTGAACAAATCTTTATTCGAGCATTGTGTACCTGAGCACACTTTGTGTACGACAATAAAGATGAACTTTATGATAAACCTTGTAGCATACATAATAGATTAATTAGTGTTAATTAGTAATTAATGCTTTCCTAGTTAATTAATGATCTCTCTTACCTTACAACTCTCTTAGTTAAATACACTCAGTACGACCGCTTCGAGCATGCGTGTAGTGCTTGGTAACCCAGTAATGATTAGCGTTTGGTAATCCCAGCAGCATTGCACTGGTTTAGGATGTGTAAGGTGAGTGGAAACAGATATTGGTGTTAGGAGTAATTAGAACTTAGCTAATGAATTGTTAAATTAGATTAGTTACTTAGTTATCTCTATCCCCCTCCTTAGTAGTGCAGGATATAAAACACATAAAAGCCATAAAAATCATATGCCTCAAACTTACTTAACCATACAACCGTGACATACAAGTAAGTTTGGGAAGACAACAATTAACCAACCTGTTATCGTTCCACAAAGGTGCATAGGCACTTAGTCCTTGGAATTCGATCGGATCATGCGTGAAATGCTCGTATTCTTATGGTTGAGCATAGGGGTACCTCGCTGCTCATCATTAGTGCCGTTGTCGAGGACTTAGTTGTTTGTGCGCTAAGTAGAACTTAGGAAATCATTTACATCGTTGGAACGAACCCTTAGGGTTGCCTAAGAAAAAGATAATAGTACATTGCACACTGAACAAGACAAGATGTCTTCTTCTTTGCACAAAAGCACTTCACCACCTAGGACTAACTCAAGAAGCAATTGACAGTAGGAAACACATGATGTTGATCTGCCAATCCCTCAACAGTTTCGTGTGGTATGTATTCATCTTGATGAATATGTACCTAACTTCACCTTTATTCTCTACCAAGACGAACAGCTACATTGGCGTGACTTGGAAGGTAACATAGTGTTACCTCCTAATCGTTCAATCCCAAGTATGCTTCTTCATGCTCTTACATGAATAGGCATGCAACACTTACACGCAGAGTACATTGCGCAAGACTATGATTCAAGAGACTATTGTCCCACAGAGGCACAATGTCAAAGGGATTTGCAACAGGAGAGACACCATAAGTCCTTGAAGGGAAAATGGTCTAAGGATGCCCCCCACATTTTAAGTGAAATTGAGGGTGATGAACCTACCTCAAGTAGTCATCCACATAACGATGTTCCTCCCCTTGACTTTGGCCAAGGGGTTGTGTATCAAAACCTTCATTCTACTGTTCACAACCCAAGTGTTGATACCAATGGACACTAAGTGTCCAAAAAAGGAACAAGGACACATGACAAAGGTGGGCATTCTAATCGCAATTGCGATCGAGGTAGAGACCATCGAAGAGAAGGTAGTAGACATCATCATGGTGGAGGTTCACCTTCTTCTTCACCTTCATCGTCTCCTTCACCCTCTCCTTCTATGTCTAGACATAGCCATAGAGAAAAAGATTGTGAGGATAAGGGCAAACAAAGTGGAAGTCACAGACGAGACAACCAAGACAAAGGATGAGGACACTCTAGCGAATCATGCCATAGAAGAAGGGAGAGTAGGGAACCGTGTAGGCACCATAGACGCTACGAACGAGACGATCATGATGAACCCCTACTCACCATGCGAAGCATGCCAGATATCACTAAGGCTGTGATAGTTCCAACAAGGCACCAAAAAGATAGTAGGATCAAGAGGTTAGACATGAATAACATCCCAAGATTTGAAGGGGGATATAATGCTGATCCTCAAAACCACTTACAAGCATTTCATGATGTGTGTGCCTTGCAAAACATAGAAAATGAGTGGCAAAAACTTAAGTTGTTCCCACGGACACTAATAAAAGAAGCTGAAAGCTAGTACGGGTCCTTAGAACTGGAATCCATTTGTAGGTGGAGTACTATGTTAGAATTGTTCAATAATAAGTACCAAATGTACTCCCAGGTGTCTAACCTACAAAAGAAAATCCAAGGATGAAAACAAGGAAGTCATGAACCCTTGGATGCTGCCATGGGCCACTATTCTGCACTATTACATTGTTGTCCTAGCCATGGTTATTCACAGCAGGATCAACTACGCCATCTCGTAGATGGGCTTAGGCATGAAACAAGAAGAACCCTTGGGACTTATGCCCAAGGAAGGTTATCTGAGCTTAGGTCCCATCAAATTCATAGGCTACTGGAGCAAGTTGCTAAGGAAGAAGGTGAGCTACGAAAGATAGAGAGTGCGGAAGAATATAATCGAGATCCTTCCCTCCAGAAGAAGGGAGTAAGATTTTGTGAGGATGAGGAAGAGTCACCACTCAAAGAGATGGTGAATAGGAAAACCTTGCCTATTCAAAAGTTAGCATCAGAAGTATCAACAAAGGTAGACCAAATGTGGGACTCCTTGGATAGTAGATTTCAAGCTGTTCTCAAAGTAGTAGAGGAGTCTAGGGAGTGAGGTAGTGATCATGACAAAAGAAAAAAGAGAGAAGCAGAAAATGCATGTAACAAGGGTAAGGATAAAGTTGCTATTATTAAAGAGGTCGTGGACTCAGATACAGACAATGATAGTGGATGCGAGATATGTTAATATGACCATCCTAAGGGATGTTGCCCAGTGATCTCACATTTGCAGCAGTCTAGGGTGTATGCACTTAATCCATGTTTAAACAAATGACAAACATCTCGACAGTTACCTTACCCCCAAGGTAACCCAAGGTAGTTCCACCAACCTTTAACGTATTATCCAAGTGGAACTCCACCACAAACAATTGAGCAACATCAATAGTGTCAACACCCACAATCATGGGGAATGCCACCACCAAGGCAACAATATCTTTACCGGTAACCTGACCCTTATGGATATTACGTGCAGCATCCAATCTCTCCACGTGACTTTGTTGGTCACATTACTCCTCAGCATCATTACCAAGCTTGCGAGTACTATAGGACTCCCTCTCCTAAGGGCAACATCCCACAAGTGTACCATCCTTCCAATCTGGGTGCATCTCTCCCACCAATAGCTCCATTACCACCTACTTTAGCAATGCAAGGTGAACTCCTTGCTCAGCCACAGCAATGCAATGCCACAAGGGCTATTAATCCTCAACCTACTAGTGGTTCTAAGAACTATATAAAGAAAAGATCTTTCTTTAGAACCAACAGTCCAACCAAGCCTTTGCAACCCCAAGAGGCTAAGTCTTTGGATGTCTCTATATCAAATAAAGCTTCAGAGCCCCCTTCGAACCTAACACCGCATTCAACACATACAGTCATGTTAACATATGCTGTTACTAATTGGATCAAAGCTGGCCACCTTCCTAGGAAATTCTTTGATCCTAGGAGTCCCCTAATATATCTACAAGTAGCTGGGAATGAGCCATGCAAAGCTCTTTTGGATTCAAGCTCCAATGTCAACCTAATATCCCAAGAAATGTATAAGGCCTGGAACCTGCCTCCATTAAAAAAGAGCAACGTCCATTTAGAGTTGGCCAACCAGTCCATCACTGTTCCCTTGGGATTAGTGGAGGACATTGTTACCACTTTTTGTGGATGGTCATATCCAATTGACTTCTTGGTGATCCAAGTGAACAACAGTAAGGGGGACTTCCCAATCATAATGGGAAGGGCAAGGCTAAGCACTATCGATGCATGCCTAGGTATCCATAATCTTTCCCTAGAAATATCTAAGGAAAATACTTTTGGAAAGATCGAGAAGAAGAAGGTTCCATGCATCGCATATAACGATACAACGTGCAATTGCGTGCAGAGATCATGGGTTGTGCAAAGTTTAACATTGTCTGCATGCAATCAGTGTGCACAAACAATCAACATACAAAGTTGCCTATATGCAGCAGCCACACGACAATAAGACACCTAGTGGCTAATAGCTGATCAAGAAAGTAGCTCACTTATATGCATGGAACTAACTGAGGGTTTGACTTGCACTTACATAGATAGCATAGATGCATTAGAGTAAGTCCACCACCAACTTCCCAGTCCTAACTTAGAAAACATCAACTGGGGGAAGTTGGAAATTCCTTAGAAGTTTAAACAAGAGCCCCTAGAGCTAAAACCATTTCCCACCGCTATGGAATACATGTTCCTTAAGAATGGAAAACCGGTAATCATCAACACAAGACTTGCTTCGCAACAAAAAGAGAGTCTGCTAAAGGTAATAAACAAGTGGTCAAAAGCCTTTACCAGGTTATATTCGGAGTTAATTGGAATAGATCCTAGGATATGCCAACATAGGATTTACACTGACTCTTCCATGAAGCCTCGAAAACAACCACAGAGGCGATTGAACCCAAAGTAAAGCAAGTAGTAAAAGAAGAAATCGAACAGCTTCTAAAGGTTGGGTTCATATACCCCATTGTTGATAGCGAATGGGTTAGCCCCTTAGTAATTGTGCCTAAAAAAGGAGGCAAATGGAGAGTGTGTATAGATTTTAGGCTACTAAACATGGCAACATTCAAGGATCTCTTTCTATTGCCATTTGTTGACTAAGTCTTAGACACAATCATAGGGCATCGCTATTATAGTTTTTTGGATGGATATAATAGATACAACCCAAATAGAAATAGCCCTAGAAGACCAAGCTAAAACTATGTTCACCAGTCCTTAGGGAACGTTTGCATACAAACAAATGTTGTTTGGCTTGTGCAATGCCCCTGCCATGTTTTAATGCTTATTTCTAAGCATATTCCAGTAGCAGATAGAAAATGGTGTGGAAGTCTTTATGGATGACTTTTCCACTTATGTAGCAAGCTTTGATCAAGCCTTGGACCGATTAGAGTAAGTGCTAAAAAGATGCGTAGAAACTAATTTGAGGCTCAACTAGAAAAAAAAGCCATTTGATGGTCCAAGAAGGCATAGTACTTGGGCATAAAATTTTACATGCAGGGATAGAGGTAGACCCTGAGAAAATCAAAATCATCCAAGGAATCACCCATCAATCGAAAACTGTCAAAGACATTCGGTCATTCCTTGGACACACTAGCTACTATAGGAGATTCATAGAGAACTTTTCAAAGATTGCCAAACCATTGGTAGAGCTAAAGAAAAAGGACGTACCCTTCAAGTGGACTAGGGAATGTGAACTAGCTTTCTAAACTCTGAAACAGAAGCTGGTAGAAACACCCATTCTACAAGCTCCTAATTGGTCTAGACTATTCCGTGTCATGACTGATGTGTCCAACTATGCCTTAGGAGAAGTACTTACAAAGTTAGATGACCAAAAACATCCTTATTACATCCACTATGCAAGTAAAAGTATCGCTGGTGCACAACTCAACTACACTACTACAGAAAAAGAATTAATGGCTATAGTGTTTGCACTAGAAAAATTTAGGCACTATTTATTGGGGTACAAAGTATTCATACACACAGATCATAGTGCCATCCAGTTCCTCATGAATAAGCCAATGGTAAGCCCTTGTATTATACGATGGCCNACCCAACAAACACCACAAGAGCTAGACCTTAAGAAGAAACAATAGTTTCTTCACAGAGCCAAGTACTTTATGGAGATCAATGGACAACTTTACAAAGTATGTTCCAATGGCTTGGTTCGATGATGTGTTCCCAATAGAGATCAACTGAGAGTTCTCCAAGACGCTCATGAGGGCCCTTGTGGGGGTCATTATGCTAGGAGACGAATTGACATCAAGATCCTACTTGTAGGGAATTATTGACCTACCTTGTTCTGGGACACCCATCAATTCGTCTAATCTTGTGAGTGTTGTCAACGTGATGGGGGAATGACTGCTAGAATGGAGGATCCACAACAATGGATTCAACTGCTAAAACCCTTCGACATTTGGGGAATCGATTTCATGGGGCCCATTATACCAATGACCAATGAAAAAGCTTACATCGTAGTTGTCGTAGACTACTTAACAAAATGGGCTGAAGCAGCTGCCATTAAAGATTACACATCATCTACAGCTACACAATTTGTTCAACAACAAGTCGTCAACAGGTTTGGTGTGCCATGTGCACTTATTTCAAACAATGGAACAGACTTTACAGGTGCAACTTTTTGAAAGTTAATGCAATGCTTAGGGGTTGAGCACAAATTGACTACACCATACCACTCCCAAGAGAACGGTCAAGCCGAGGTCACCAACAAGGAGATTACTAAGATATTGACCAGAACCATTAGTAAGTATAGGCAAGACTGGAGCACTAAAATGAATGATTCTCTTTGGGCATGCTTCTTCACATGGAAACTCACTATAGGCTACTCTCCCTACGAGTTAGTGTATGAAAAAATTCCAACGCTTCCTATCCAAACTGAGCTCCGTACACTAGCCACGACATGTGACCTCAACCTTGACCTTGATCTAGCACAAAAATAAAGGTTGATGACTCTTAACTTGTTAGATGAGAACTGACTAGTTGCCCTGTCATCTAATGAGTTGCACAAGGCATTCAATAAATAACATCATGACTTGAAAATTAGGTAAGTTAAGTATCAGCTAGGAGATAAGGTTCTCTACTAGAATCCCACACATGTGTCACAACGTACCAAATTTCAAACACTATGAAAAGGACCTTACATTATCTATGCAACTTTTCCTTCAGGGGCCATGACTATATATAAATTTGAAAGCCCAGATAAGAGACTATTAGTCAATGTGCAACAAACAAAACCTTTCCATGAGATTAAGATAGCCAGAACATATGCTACCTCTATAGGTGGGCAACCTTGCTCATTATTTCGGATCTCCTCCTTTCAACTCAGTCATGGGGGAGATGGCCACCTCTGCTAATCATTGAAGGCCCTTAGCTCTTTCTAAATTTTTTTTTACATATTTTTGTTTTTGTTTTTATTTTACACGTTTTTTTTTTGTTTTGTACATTTCTTTAATCTTTGTTGTTTTTGTTTTACACCATCGTTCATATTTTTACCATTTCTTTGTGTGTTTACTTTATTTTTTTCATCACCCAATAAGTGTTCATGATGGTGGCATGAATAGTATCATATGGATTACTAATGTTTGGATTTCACCTTGGAAGTATGATGTTGATATTATGGTATGGTTCTTTTGATTGAATAGGCAATGAGTCCATGTCGTTCATACATCCATAAAATCCTATGGTCTCCCTTGGCTTGAACTGTACAAGTCCCTTTTTCTAATAAAACTATTAACGAATTGGTGGATGGGTATTTCTCAAACTAAGGAAAGACTCAAAGGATGAAAAGGGTGTGACTTCAAGGGGATTCGATGCAGTTGTGTTGGCTATTCTCTTGAGTGCTTGGATGCTTTTTCTTTGGGTTTTCCACCATTCTAACCTTTCATCAAATCACCGAAAGCTGAGTACATAAAAAAATAAGTCTTTTCATGGTGTGGTTCTCACGCAAAAAACATAAAAAAAAAGTAAAAGTGAGAATTCAAAGCACACCTCTTAGACACAATAATGAACTTGGGCTACACGCACTGGTTATGGCACTGGAAAGACATGTTACCCATGCCTAAAGGTTCCCTCTAACTAAGGCCCTTTCTTGCTTCTTGGTTCTCCATCTCGTTCTCCTTGGAATGGTGGTGAATTTTTGTAGAGGCATTCTTGTTACTTTAAGAGGATTGGTTGGTCAAATGTGTTGATGCGAGTTCACTGAATGTGGTTTGTTGAGCCTAGATTTGCAATGGGTTCTACTCGGTTACATTAACCATCAAACACACATAAGGGACTTTACACAACTTTGTTCTTGGGTTTCCATTCCATCCTCTCCTCACCACCTTTCTTTTCCATTTTTCACCTCATTGCTGGTTTTATCATTAGTCTGTATCTTGGTTGATGCATTATCATTCCTTGGTAATTTCTTGTGGGTAAGTTTTTAACTTTTGCTTCCCAATGACATTCCTAGAGCCTATAGACTCTTTGGTTTGTGGGTTTGTCAAGGCATCAAGGGCATGAGCTTGCCTTGGGGAGGACCCACTGGCATTCTTTTTTGGTGCATTTATTAACTTCTTTCCCTTAAACATCTTTTACAATCAACAATTTTTGTTTCATCCCCATCCATGACATCCATTTTATTGGCGTTGCTGTTGTTAATTTTTCTCCATCCTTCTTATTCCTTATCTTTTTCCATCTTATTGCTACTGGAGGTTCACTCTTAGTCATGGGGGCCTGGGCACAAAATTTTTCAATTTTTCCTAACCCCTACACCTTAGGTAGTCACTAGTGTTAAAACTCCAAAATTAGTATCGGCCATAACCACAACTCAGCCAATGCACTTTACATTGAGGTAATGTACCAATTGCATTGTGAGTTATCTACCCTAGCTTATTTGTGACTGTGTTGTGTCTGCAGATGGTGATCATACAATAATGAACTGGGCCTGGAGAAAACACTTAGGATGGACCAGAATTGGAACACTTATGAAAGGAGCAAGATTGGTGGCGTGGCTATGGATAAACAACGGAGGACGCAATCTTAGCATTAGTAGCAACACGTCTTCCTGTTTTTCTCTCTCCCCCTTCTCTTCCAACTACAGAATAAGGTTGGATGTCATTATGTATAGTGTTTAATTTTGTGGTCATGAACACTAATGCTGTCATGTATTGTACTATTGATATGTTCACCAGGCACGTTGAGTCTGTCACCCCATTCCATCGTCAATGATCATTCAGTCAATAATCCCATACCTTCCCAATATTTTGTAAGAAACTCGAGGATGAGTTTTCATTTAGTCATGGGGGTATGATAAACCACGATATCATGTCCATGATATTGCATTCGTGATATCGGATCGACCATGCGATGTCGGATACTCGATATCACGACCTGCCTCCTTGCTTATAAATAAGAGGCGGTGCCCTTAGTTTCCACATTAGAAGTTAGTCCCTTAGCAAAACTCTTGCCAATTTTCGCTCCAGAGTTAGAATTATTTCTGCGTGCCCGTAGTAGGAGTCATAGAGTGAACGGATCTTTATTCGAGCATTGTGTACCTGAGCACACTTTGTGTACGGCAATAAAGATAAAATTTATGATAAACCTTGCAGCATATAGAATAGATTAATTAGTGTTAATTAGTAATTAATGCTTTCCTAGTTAATTAATGATCTCTCTTACCTTACAACTCTCTTAGTTAAATACACTCAGTACGACCGCTTCGAGCATGTGTGTAGCGCTTGGTAACCCAGTAATGATTAGTGTTTGGTAATCCCAGCAGCGTTGCACTGGTTCAGGATGTGTACGGTGAGTGGGAATGGATATTGATGTTAGGAGTAGTTAGAACTTAGTTAATGAATAGTTAAATTAGATTAGTTACTTAGTTATCTCTCTCCCCCTCCTTACTAGCGTAGGATATAAAACACATAAAAGCCATAAAAATCATATGCCTCAAACTTAACCATACAACTGTGACATACAAGTAAGTTTGGGAAGACAACAATTAACCAACCCATTATCTTTCCACAAAGGCACATAGGCACTTAGTCCTTGGAATTTGACCGGATCTTGCGTGAAATGCTCATATTCGTATGGTTCAGCGTAGGGGTACCATGCCACTCATCAGCGAGGGATCATGTTAGTGATATAGTATAGTTAGTTTGCATCATATATGATAGTTAAGAGTTTTAATGATTTATCTTTTAAAATATTTGATATTATAGTATACACATGTGTACTAATATAATCATGACTACTTCTCACAAAGTTGATAGTCCACCATTAGTCCACTATGACATAACCCATGTTAATGATGGTTGGGATAGTCCACTATAAGAAAGGGTCTTATATGCTCATTTAGACCCTTACTTTCCTAATTTCACTTTCATATTTGACAAGGATGAATAGTGTTCTAACCTCAAAATTTCATTAGTTTAATTATTTAATTTAATACATGGGTTTAATTATTTAATATTATTAGATGCTTTACAATAGGTCATTTCTAATTTTATAGACTGAATAATAGGATCGTAATATTGTTGTTACTTTTGCTGTTGCTATTGTTCTAATTAAGTGAATACAATCTATTTATTAAAAATTTGTTTACTTTGCTTTTTAATGAAATCTAAAGCTATCGATGATGTTGATGGATATGCGTCAATACATCCTTTGATGCATTGATGTAGTCCTATATTTTTTCTATATAAATGCATGTACCCACTACTATGGCACCTTTTGATCAATAGCTTAACCATACTCTTGTAGTTTTTCTTTATAAAAGTTAGAATTATCTCCTCTGAGTGTCCACAATGTGGATTGAGTGAATTGTATAAAATTCTATTTGAGTATATCATGTACCTAGACATATACACATGGTGGCAATAAAATAGAGATTGGTTGCATTCATTGTAGCACTTAAATTAGTGTTTTAGCTTACTTTTCGACACTTTACATTTAATGCTCTTTACTCTTATGCACTTTAGTGGTTAAATATTTTATTCAATAATAATACTTAAGTATGACTGCTTCAAGCATAACATATTAATGTTTGGTAATCCCAATAATGATGACTTAGTACACCCAGTAGTGAATACTTAGTAACCTAGCAATGCCTGCATAAGTTTAGGATGTATATGGAAATGGAAATGAATACTCAATGCCTAGGCTAGTCTAGGATTTTTTATATATACTTAGAAAATTAGTTAATATTTTAATATTTTTAAGATTTTAATATTTTAACATAATAATGAAATTATTGTACATCTCAATCACACTTAACCATACTACTTAATCCGAAACAAGTTATGATTGGGAAAACAATGATCAACAATCTCATGATTAGTTATCTTAGATAATCTACTAGCTCAGTTGACATAATTCGACTAGATTGCTTATGAACACTTGTGATCTATATGGTTAGGCATAAGGTCTATTTTACCACTTATCATTGGCATCATTAATGAGGATTGTGCATTACTGTTTTAGATAACTAAGTCATATAAAGATCATTGTAGGACCATAATGTTACATCATAAGAAAAATAATAATATTTTATTTAATTCATACTTAGAATAATTAAAATATATTTTCTTCTTATAGGGTGATGAATCATTAGTTGGCTATGTTAACGGTCATGCATTAATGCATTCCCGTTGATGCATCTCTGTGGACACATCCTAGTTGACTCATGTGTTGATGTGTTGACACATATGCAAGCTCCTATCACATATGAGGTACCTTTTGGTTAGTTTAGTACCTATACTCATGCAGTTTTATTTTATGATTTTAGAAAGTAATCAGTGAGCACCTGCAGTGTGGATTTGAGTCAATTGTATGATGTCTTATTTGAGTGGCATTGTATCTGGACACATTCCATGAATGACAATAAGATCAAGATTGATTGATATTCATTACAACCATTTGACTTAGAAGAGATTTACTTTTAATGTAATTTACTTTCCATGTACTGAGTTAATATTTACATTTCCATGCATGTTAATCAATTAGTGGAATGAGTGTGACTAGTTTCGAGCATAAACACGTATTTGCTTGGTGATGAGTGGCGAGGTACCCCTACACTCAACCATATGAATACGAGAGTTTCATGCACGATCTGGTCGAACTCTGCAGACGGGCTAGTTGTGGTATCTAGATAGTTAGCCTTAGGTCATAGTTCGCTGTCTTCCCACCTGGACTAGTATTAACTTTGTCACGTATGGTTTAGTCTAGAGTGAGGTGTATGATGTGTTTCTAACCTAATGCTACTCCTGAAGGCAATGGAAGGTAATATTATCTAAGCTAAGAGAGAAAGGGTGAGAGAGAATCTAAACTAGCCTAAGTGTGATGAGTATCCGTTCCTCAATCATCCGTACACATATTGGACCTCATGTAAGACTACCACTGGGATTACCAAGCGTAGATCCTAGGTACGCTACTAGGTTACCAAGTAGTCACACTTAAATGCTCATAATCAAGTCATACTCATTCCGCGTTTAACAGGAGTTTAGGGTGAAGAGATATTAATTAAGAAAGCAGTAAATAACAATTAAATAAATAATTAAGCTAAGTGAATGCTACAATGATGAAGTAAGCTCGATCTTTATTTTCGGTCATGTGCATGTCCAAGTATGTTACACTCGAATAAAGGATGCCATACAATTACAATCACCACACTGTGGGCATACACTGGGAGGAAAAGGGTTGAGAAGAAAAGAAAAAACTAATATCAAACTTAACTCTAAAAAATAATGACCAAAACCAAGTGTGCCAGCTTTTATTTATAGGCCCACACCAGAACCACGATATCGTGTACGCGATATCACATGCAGGCCGCGATATCCCATACGCGATATCGTGGCCCCGATAACTGGGCCCGATAGACCATGAGTCATCACTTGGTAATCCCAATAGCATCACTACTTGGTTTGCCTAGTAGCTTAATGCTTGGTAACCCTAGTAGTGGATACATGGGTTTAGTATGTGTACAACAAGCTAGAAACAAATGCACATCTTCCTTGGACTAGTTTAGACTTTATCTTCTTATTGTCAGTTAGATTAAATAATTAATTTCTCTATCATTATTAAGATTAGTTTAAGATCACAACAACATCAATAATCATATGCCTCACTTTGGACGAAACCATATGTGACAAAGCTACCACTAGTCTAAGTGGGAAGATAGCATCCTGCAATCAATGCTTAATAATATAGATGCCACACTAGTCCCATCCATAGAATTTGGCTAGATATCGTGTGAATGCCTATGATTCATATGGTTGGGCATAGGGGGTATTTGTTGCTCATCACAAGGCTAATTCCCCACCAATGGATAACTCTATGAGATCCTGGGATAAATTAAGAAGTGTGGATGAAATACCCTAATAGATAAAAATTGTTTACACACATCTCAATCCTTATTATTTGGAATTCACTTTCATCCTTCACTAGGATGAGTGGCTACAAGGAAGAGACCTAGAGGGTAACATAGCGTTTCAACTTAATTGTGTGATCCCACTACTGAATCTAGGACTTAAAATAGTAGCTATAGATTACAAAGTATCTAATTACACCTCTAGGAACTATCAACCAATAAAGATCCAACTCTCAAAAGATAAATTCATGGAGGCTTAACATGAAGCTTCCAAGGAAAGAGGGGTCCCCATCCAACTAGCATCATAGTCGAAGAAGGACATAAACTACTAATTTGGTAAATCTTAATGCTAAAGTCCTCCTTTCTTTGGTGGAGACAAAGAAACTATTGGCAACCAACTAAGAAAATGGAAGAGATAGTTCTAGAATTAGGGGGACTTCAAGGCTAAGATCTCCCAATCAAAAAACTAGAAAATGACAAAGGAACCATAGAAGAAGAGTAATCTAACAAAAATCTCCTATCTCTTCATCCTCTTCCTTATCCTGATTGACAAGGTTTGATGAGGGTAAATATGATTGTGATCGAAGGAGAAATAATTGTAGACAAGGTGAAGATGATAGAAGATCCCATCGTAGAGACGGGAGAAGAAAATATAGATAGGAACAAGAAGAAGGGGGACACTTCTAAGAAAGAAGGCATAATAGGTAATACCATAAAATGCATAATCAGGATATGGGCCATGAGGGGCATGATGCATATGATGAACTATTGTTTGCTACAAGAAGCATGATCAACATCTAGGAGGTAGTCTATATTCCTCAGAGGCATTAGAGAAATAGCCAAATCAAATAGTTAGACATGAACTACACTCCTAAGTTCGAAGGAGGCTATAATGTTAATCTTCAACATTACTTGTAAATCTTCCATGATGCTTGTGCCTTGAAAATTGTTGAGAATGAATGATAAAATCTCAAATGTTCCCCTAAGACACTCATCAAAGAAGTTGAAAGTTAGCAATAATCCTTAGAACCATAATTTATCAGAAGATGGAGTACAATGCTGGAACTATTCAATGATAAGTATCAAACTTACTCTAGAGTATCAAACTTGAGAAAGTAGAGTTAAGGATGGTAATAAGGTAATCATGAATCCCTTGATCTTGCCTTGGGCAAGTACTATTATCTTTTGCATTAATGTTTAGGCCATGGCTTCTCTCAAGGGAATAACTATGCCACATTAAAGATGTACTTAAGAACAAAACTAGGGAAGCTCTTAGGGTCTATGCCTAAGGGAGAGTATCAGATATGAGAGTCCATTATATACAAAGGCTAATTTACTAGGTAATAAAGGAAGAAGGGAAGTTAACTAAAAGAGAGAGTGTAGAGGAGTACAATAGAGATCCCATCATTCACAAAAAGGAGGTCCATCTTTATAAGCTAAATGAAGGAGCATCATTTAGGGAGATTATGTAGCAGAAAACCTTGCCAATCCAAAAATTTGTTATTCAAATATCAACCAAGGTTGACAAGATATGGAACTCCATTTATGAGAAGTTTCAAACTACATTAAAGAATGTGGAGGAAAAGGTAGAATAGAGAAGAGCCAAGAATAAAGATAAAAGGAAAAGAAAGGACATAAGAAAGAATTATTATCATCACCAATGAAAAGTTGTTGTAGTTGAACATATTGTAGACTTTGAATTAGATGAATAAGGATGTGACATCTACTAGTATGAACATCCAAATGATTTTTGTCTGATTTTGTCACACTTATAGGAGTCTAGGTTTTATACCTTAAATCAAAAGTTTTTCAAAAGGCAAGCACCCATGAGGTTGCCTTATCCTCAAGGTAACTACAAGTAGCATTTCCACTAACAATATTATTATTTGAGTGAAATGCCATCTCAACCTCAAGATTGCTATAAGTAGTAACATAACCCATAATCATGGGAATGCCATCAGCAAGGTAGTAGTATCCCTATAGATAGTTAGACACCTACAGATATTATGTCCAAGAACTTATATCCCCTAGTAGCTACATTGCTTATGCATTTGCTCATCATTAATATCTTTCTAAGTAATACTAACTTGCTACTCCATGAGCTAAATCTTCTTTCACATATACTCATCATCCATAACATCCTTCATATCATGTCTTCACATCTTTACTACTTGCATAGCCAATGTAAGGAGAGGTACCTCTAGAGCCTTAACAATGAAATGCCACTAGAGTATTGAACTTATAGGTGGATGATAACTCAAGTGGTTTCAAGCACAAGCCTTGGAAAAGGCCATTATTTAGGCCTAATAGTCCACCAAAACCATTACAGGCATTTTTGGTTGTGAAATCCACTCAAATTATGCTTGGAATATATGATGAAAAACGTTTAAACCAAAGAGCCTAAAGCATGCAAATTGTCATGCTAACCCATTCAGTTATAGAATAAATTAAGGTTGGTCATTTTCCCAAGAAAAGAATCAATCTAAAAATTCCATTGATTTATTTGAATGAGCCATGAAAGGCTCTACTAAACTTAAGTTTTGGGCTTAATCTAATTTTGCAAGAGATGTACAAGGTATGGAACATTCCTTCACTAAAAAAATGCAACATTTGGTTAGAGTTTATAGACCAATCCATCATTATTTCATTAGGATTGGTAGAGGACATTATGACCACCATTAGTGGTTGATCATATTGAGTTGATTTCCTAGTGATCCATGTTAATAACTATAATCAAGAATTTCTAATCATCATAAGAAGAGTTTAGCTATGTACCATTAATGCCTAGCTTAGGATCAGAAACATTTTCTTAGAAATTTTCAAGGAAAATGAATTTGGAAAAATTAAGAAGACATGAGTTCAATATATCACGTACAATGACAAGGGATGTATTTGCATGTATAAAATATGGGCAGTTAAGTGTAGGACTATCATAGTATGTAAATTATGTGCCAAACTAGCAATTATTCAAAGATTCTTATATGCAACAATCACAAAATAAGAGGACACCTAGTGGTTGACAATAGAGAACAACTCTACTTTAACAATATGTAAGAAACCCATAGAGATCCTTATAAGTATTTATATTGATAATATGGATGAGATGGATTAGATTAGACACTAACTCTTAGATACAGGAATACAGAAAGAAAACAAAAGTGGATTAGGGAGAGTTGGAAATTTTGAAAACCTTTGAACTAGAATCACTAGAATTGAAAGCATTATCGAAATCTTTAGAATATGTGTCTCTAAACAATGTCAAACTAGTAATAATTCATTCCTAGCTTATTAAAGATGAAAAAAAAGAAGCTAGTAAAGGTGGTCAACAAATGGCTAACAACCTTTACCTAGTCATATGATAAGATAACTAGAATTGATCCTTGCATATGCCAACATAGGATCTACATAGAATCTACCATTAAGCATAAGAGATAGCTGTAAAAGAGGTTGAGTCCAAAGTTAAGATAGGTTGTTAAGAATTAGGTAGAAAAGATTCTTAAGGTAGGATTCATCTCTCTTATGGTAGACAACCACTAGATTAGTCCACTTGTCATTGCGCCTAAGAAAGATTACTAGTGAAGAGTTTACATTGATTTTATATTACTTAACATGGTCACTTTCAAGGATCACTTTGATTTGCCATTTGTAGATTAGGTATTGGATACAATCATAGGGCATAAATACTATAATTGTTTTGGAAAAATATAGTGGTTACAATCAGATTTAACTCACTCTAGAGGATTAGGCCAAAATAATGTGGAGGATTTTTACATACTGAAAGATGCCATTTGGCCTATGCAATGCTCTCATCATATTTTAATGCTTGGTCCTTAGCATCTTTTAGCATTAAATTGGTAGTAGTGTAGAGGTCTTTATGGATGACTTCTCCACCTATGATGTTGATTTTGAACAAGTGCTATACTATCTTGAGGAAGTTCTAAAATGATGTGTGAAAACTAACTTTAAGCTCAATTGGAAAAAGAGCCACTTGATGATCTATGAGGGCATTATCTTGGAACATTATGTTTTAGAGAAGGGGATTAAGGTAGATCCAAAAAAGATATGATTAATCTAAAGAATCATAAGAAAGCTACAAATTATCAAAGATAATAGGTGCTTCCTTGGGTACATGGATTACTACAAAAGGTTTATCGAGAATTTTTTCAAAATTACTAAATCATTGATAGAGCTAACAAAGAAGAATGTGCCATTTGAATGGACTGAGAAATGTAAGAATGAATTCTAGTTCTTAAAGTAGAAGCTTGTAGAAACTCCAATTCTATGAGCATAAGACTAGTCCAAACTATTTTATATCATGATAGACATATCTAATTTTTTCTTGGGGATGGTGTTGATGTAGTTGGATGATTAGAAATATCCATACTACATCCACTATGCAAGCAAAAGCATTACATGTACATAGCTAAACTACACCATAACATAGAAGGAATTGATGGCTATGATGTATGATCTTGAAAAATTCAGGAACCATGTGCTTGAATATCCTATTTTTATGCACAATGATTATAGTGCCATCCAGTTTTGGATGAATAAACTAAGAGTGAGTTCCTGTATCATATAGTGATTAGTGATCTTGTAGAAATTCAATCTTACAATGGTGAATAAGAAAGAAATCAATAATATAGTTGTAGATCATTTTTCTCAATTGAGATGGGATAACAAAGTTGATGAAGTGCATCTTTCTAACAAAGTCCTTGATGAGTTGCTCTTTGCTAAAGCAGTTGTGGTCATAACTTAGAGAGCCACAACCTAGTACACTAATTTCCTCTCCTATCTACTTACATAAGATATCCCTATTCAATGGGATCACAAGAAGAAGTAATAGTTCATCCACTAGGTTAAGCACTGCATGGAGATAAAGGGTAACCTTTACAAAATTTACATTGATGCCTTGTTACGATGGTATGTGCTTGATGATAATTAACCAATGATTCTTCAAGGTGCTCAAAAGGGCCTTTATGGGGGCCACTATGCTGAAAGAAGAATAATCATAAAAATCTTGATGGTAGAATATTTTTGGCCAACAGTCTTCAGAGATGGACACCACTTGATTCATTTATGCAAACATTATCAACAAGATGAAGGAATGATTATTGAAGCCTTTAGGTTTGTGAGGGATTAACTTCATGGGTTTCATCTCTATAACTTCATGGGAAGTTTGATATTATTGTTGTTGTTAATTATTATACAAAATGGATAGGGGCTACAGTGTTCACCGACTGTACTTTCACCGTTGCAACTCAATTTTTTCAACAACATGTGGTTAACATGTTTGGTATGCCTTGTTTACTAATTTTTGATAATGAAACACATTTCATAGGTACCACTTTTAGATAGTTAATGTGATGCTTGGGATGGAGCATAGACTGATAACACCTATCATTCCTAAATCAATGGTCAAACAGAGGTAACTAATAGGGGGATTACATGAATCAGAATTAGAAAAATTAGCAAATATGGAAAGATTGGAGCACAAAACTCATGATGCCTTATTTGCCTATCACTCTACTTAGAAACTTCCTATAGGCTATTCTCCCTATGAGCTAGTGTACGATAAATTATTCAACCTCCCAATCCAAACTAATCTTTATACACTAAACATTATCTATGACCTCAACTTGGACATCAACCTACCATAAAAAGAACAATTGATGAAATTCAATGTGCTAGATGAAAATGAAAGAGTAGTCCTCATGATGAATGAAGTGCATATGGTATATATTAAATAATGTCATGATGCTAAGATCTGAAAGGTAACATTTCAATTAGGAGATAAGGTTCTTTATTAGAATCCCTCTCATATATCTCAATAAACAAAGTTTTAGATATTATGGGAGTGACCTTACATTATGCACTCTACCTTTTCTTCTAGTTCCATGAAGATTCACCATCCAACCAGTTAAGATAAGCATATCTTAATTAACATGCAACAAGTAAAGCCTTTTAAGGACTGCTACGCAACCATGAACCTTTAAACATATCTCAACTTAAGGTCTAACATCTTTCGAGGATATATTTTTTTAACTTTTTATTTTGCATCTTTCTTTTTATTTTTCATGTTCTTCATATTTTTAAAAATTCTTGTGTTTATTATTACCATGCATTGCATAAGGATTGTTGCTTTTATGTACATGAAAACCTTATTATTGGAACTATATTCTATGCTAATGATTTATCAGGTAAACAATGGTATAAGATAGTGAGCCCACAATATCCATCCCTTTATTTCTATCAATAAGAGGTCTACACCATGGAGACAATATGGTTCTTTTGCATTAAAACTAAAATAAATCCATGATTTGTCTACCCAAAGAAAGGGAGAAGAACCAAGAGGAAATGCAAAATGGTGTGACATGAAAAGGATTTGTTAATCTTTAAACCTTCTCCATGGGTCTCATTGCACTGTGTGAGTGTATTATAACTTATGTTTTAATTTTAAATAAAATCATGTTTTCAAATAAGTGCTACCTTGCCATGTTACTAAAAAGACATGTTACTCATGCCTAAAGGTAGTTCTCTGGTAAGGCTCACAAATTATTTAATTAATTTACATAAGAAATGTTCTTGGAGATTCCACTAGAAAGACATGTTACCCATGCCTAAATGTAGCAACTTCTTAGGAACCTAAAAATATTTCTTGGACTAGTCCCATTACTTGACTAGAAAGACATGTTACCCATGCCTAAAGGCACTTCTCTAGTAGGATTAGCATTGGTTATCGAACTAGAAAGATATGCTACCCATACTTAAAAGTGCTCCTTTGATAAATGGCCAAGTTTATTTAAAATTAATATTTAGTAATTAATTAATTTCTTCAATGTTTTCTATTCTTTAGTAATGGTACTTCTTGTAGTTGAGGTGGCTTCATGATTGTAAGTTTGGGATAATGCAATGTGATGCCATTGGTGCAAGTATGGACTTGATCTGGAACCTACACTGATAGGCATTCTATTCATTTTAACCATAGCCTTACAGAATAATCTATTACAGAAGTAGTAAGGTATCTCATATCCTAATTCCTACAATTCCTTCTTATTCAATCATCCATCTCATTGTCAAGTATTATGGTTGATTTGATGAATTTGGTTTTGTATAGTGTAGGGTTCTAATAATAATGGTTGGGTGGATGTGGCTTATAAACTAGATCGATATTAAATTTTCAATGTGCTTGTGGACATCCTATGAAATGGTTATACAAGGGAATTAAGGGCTTGAGCCTACTTTGGGAAGGATCCACTATTATAACTCTTGGATATCTAGTCTATGCACCACATTCACTTACCAAGTCATATTTAGCTATAATTCTAATGATAAATGCATTCTTAATTTTATGCCATCTTGTCATGGAATTCATTAGTAATCAAGAAACCTTATTTTTAATTGTTCAAGCTTCTATATTCTTATAAACCTCCATATGAACATCCTGATTATTATTCTCAATCTTAGAATTTCTTTTTAGCTCTCATTTGATGCTTGGATTGCCTTGAAATTTGCAAATTTGGCTTAGATTTTAAGGTGCAAAAATTATGTTCATCAGTTGTGTTGATGCAACATGATACATTAATGCATTCCCATTGACAGAAGCCCAAAATTCTATAAATATGCATAACAATTAGTCTAGTTGCATCATTTTCCTTCAAATGCATGAGGAGTTTTTGTAGTTTTTAGATTTGAGAGCATTCTAATAGTGATAATGTTGGCGACCATTTGGGATGCCAATGATTTAGCCTCTGGTCCTATGGATTTGGGGTCATGAGATGTGAAGGTGTTTTTCAAATAGGGTTTAGGTGCTTACTGGTCTTCTAGTAATACCAAGGCCCAAATACCTCCAAATAAACTTAGTGGTTATGCAATGAACTAAACGTGAGTATGTGTTTGTTGTTGTAAATGTTGAAATGCTTCGGTTTAGGTATGAAACTGTAATTCGCTATCATAAAGAAATTCAGCTAACTTTGTCAAATACTGTGAGTTATTAAAGATTTCTTTTTTGTCAAATCACTTAGTCTATATAGTCCCTATAGTACATTACTTGTAACAAATGAAATTTCACAAAAATGTTTGAACATAATTCTGCCAATCTACTCCTAATTTTCCCTAGAAAGAAAATTCCATAAGAAAATTAGAAATAGAGCAAGATTCAATGGGTTTTAGAAATAAAAAAGAAAAGAAAGTAGATTTGTGTGGGATCTCAAATATTTGAGTAAGATAAATATACATGAGTAAACACTTTGCAATAAAGCTATTCTAATTGATTTTAATATGAATCATCCAAACCCTCTAAGCTCAACAAGTAATTTCATAAAAGACACTTTTGTTTAACTACCAAAACTCTTTGCAAATGACAAAATACAAGCTTTTATTTGACTAGTTAATATTGTTCAAGAATTGCAAACAATAGAACTTCCAAATTTTTTTGACAATTTTAGGATTGCAATATTAAATAATAAAATTTAGAAATAAAGAAGGTATTTTAGTCATCTCAAAGTATCAAAGATGTTCTAGATTCCTTAAGCTCAAAAAAGAAATTTCTATAAGACATTACTATTAAATTGCTCAAGATGCTTTTCTAATACAACATAAGCTCTTATTTGGTAAACCTTAATATAGGTCTAATATTGCACAAAAAACAAGGCTATAAAGGCAACCTAGAAAAGTTCCAAAATTAAATGCTAAGCACGATACTATCTAAACCATTAGCTAAGTAATTAAAACAAAATAAGAATTAATGAACTCATAGGATTTAAACAAAGTAGATGAATTGATGTCTTTAGCAAGCCATGCTTTACAATCTTCAATATTCTTCTAAGTATCTTTTTTCCCAATCCTTCACCCTTATTAATTCTACCTTTGAAGGTCATTTTATAGAGACCTTAGGATAGTTACAATAATCATGAGAAGTTAAGGATGTTAAAAGTATCAAGGAGGTTAATTCATAACCATCCTAAGATGGCATTGATGGAGTGTCCTTCCCAATAACTAACTTATAAATCTCCTATTTTACTTTTCTTAATATTTTTGAGGTTTTATCCTTAATATGAGATATCAATTTTTGGCACATCAACCTTTATAATATAGCTACCTATAGGGTAGAAACAATTTATTCTTTTAAAGAATAGATAACTCTCATTCAAGGTGCCTTCTTCAATTCCAGGTCACCAGAATATAATTGCAAGATAGCCAATCTATGGTTGTTGATATTTAATTATTATATTTTATTCTTCTTCTTTTCATATCATGGTTTTATTTTATGATTATTTCTTTTTTCACTTTATAACCCCATATCAAAACCTTAATACAATTGTAGGTAATATGAAACCATAATATCATGAAAAAATAATCATGATGTTCTTGCCACACACTCCATCAATGCCACATGCCTCTACAAGGCAACAACCACTTGTTTGTAGCTTTTTCTCTACTTCTATGACCAACGTGATGGTGTATCATCTTTGATTAATTTTTCAAATGCCACTTTGCAACATGAAAGGTTGGAAAAATGGCAATGTCTTTGCTACTTGTGTGAGCGCCATTGTGGATAGGTAATTTACCACCAAGCCTCTGCAATTTTTGCCATGATTTTTCATGATGCCCTCTATTGAGAAATTGGCATACGACAATGTGGTGAAGCTTGTTCAAGGTAAGTATTGTGGGGGTTTCAAGGGTTTCACTATCAAGGAATCCACAGATGAAGGAGAGTCTGCAACTGTAGGTTGGTTAGCAAAAAAGAAATTTCTAGTGGCTATGGAAGCCATGAATTTGAAAGCATTAATACTCAGATGAGCTCAGTGCTATGAAGAATGATCCTTGTGGCATGTTCTTGTGGAAATCTGTGATGTACATAGCCAATTGCTTCACATATGAGCCACATTTTAGGTTGCATTTCAGGCTACACAAGTTGTGGATGCCAACATTACTTTTTGAGAAAGCAAGGGTTGGATTTTGGAAGTTAACAAATATGAGATGATGGCACCATTGGAAGCCGTTTGGTATTTTCCTAGAGTTTGAATTAGCACTTAGCGCCATGCCATGGTTGTTGATTTTCTGAAAATCTCATTGCAACAACTTTACATAAAAACTTTGCATAAAATTTAATATTTTAATGAATGCCATTTTGGGAATTTTGAACTTGATTGTTGAACTTTGAAAGTTTATCAATTTTCCACTTAAAATATAAGCTACCTTGCTTGGATATATCCCTCATGTGAATCCAATATTCTTCCTCAACATTGCTTTAATATTTTAATTATAATATCATCTTAAAATTTTTTTTCCTTGTATCTGGTAGGCTAGCTTCAAATATTTTTATTTTGATAAAACCAATGTATCATAACTTTATCACCTTTTTAAAGTCTACCAGGAACCATCATTGCTCCATAAAAATGGTGAAAATTTGACAACATTTCTTTCCTCCTTAAATTTCTTAAAGACTTAAGATGTTTAAGATAATTTTTCAATGCACACCAACTCAATCATCACAAAAATAGGGATTTATTGATCATTTTTACAAAACCAAAAATCTTTTTTGAGAAAATTTTGCACCAAACTTAAGGTTTGTTGGTATAAAAACCTCAACCCTATAAAACTAGGAAACTGTATAAACATAGCCTTATACAAACTAGTCCATAGGAGCAAAAAGAATAGTTAAGGTAACCCTTTTAGGAACTCTCATGTTGTTAATTTTTTCATATTCTATTTTGATGGTGATGAATGCTCTTCTTCCTTCTTCTTGCGTAGTTGAAACTTCAACTTGGTCTACTTCACCATTGTTCCCAACAATAATCTTTGTCTCTTTCTCATTCGACTCTTTAGCTGTTAATATTTGAAGTTTTTTAGCCACAATTACTTCTATGTCTTGACACATGAAAGCCTCTCCCCAAGAATCATCTTGATTAGACTCTCCTTGGTGCTCAGCTTTAGTGGTGCATTGGTGAAAACTACCCCAACCATTTGATTGGATGGAGCATCCACCGGTAATAAAGCTAAATTCGTCTAAAAGTCAAAGTAAGAATGGACTTTTGCTAAATGCTCCATGGGCGGTTGCCTTACAATAGGCTCTCATGACATGCTCCGAATAGCAGCTAGTCAAATAAGGAATAAAAGGCCTTCTTATTGCCATCTCTCTTAAGCTCAGCTTTCACCTCAAACTAAGAATGCTTTCTTGCCTTTCTTGCTCAAGTGTTGAATTAGAAGATGTTGTGTTTTCATGAAAAACACAACTCTTTATATAGTGCAAGAAAATTTGAAATTCTTGTCATTTGAATAACCAACTTTCCCACTCAACCAAAACTTATTCAATTTCCATCACCATATGGTTAATAAATTTTAATTTCCACTATGTGGTTATCTAACCTAATTTGCCACTATGTGATTACTTTAACTTCCACTCCTACTTAATGTAGTTAAGACACATAATAAGTCATGATTACTTAAGATAATGTGAATTTAAAATTTTAAACTAACACTCAAAGTTCAATATTTAAACTAATACTCTAATGTATACATATTTTATTATACCATATATACATGCCTAAATATATGTAACTGATATACACACATATTATGATGAAATATTATCTAAGTATGTATATATATTTTAAATCTTACATATAAGAATTTGTTTCTTACTATTATGTACACTTATTATTATTATTTTCATTATTTTATTATCATTATATTTCTATATACATGTATATATTTTCCCAAAGTAATGTTTTATATGTAAAACATTATATGGAAGTTGCAATTCCATCCCACTTAACATGGATAGCTTGTACATATCTTTTGATAATTGTCCTTTGATCTAAAATAGATCCATCCATATTGCCAAAAATTTATTTGGCTTTTTTGTAGTCCATAATAATACAAGATCACTGATTTTAAAAGTTCTTTTCAAGGCCTTTCTATTAAACCATCCTTTAACTTTAGAAGCATTCTTTAATGAATTATTCTTAGATCTATCCATTTCGGTTTCTCTTTTAATAAGCAAGGTCATGAAACTTCTATCTTTGTTAGTTTTCTCACTATAATTTTGCACAAAATTAGAGGCCGAACTTATAATCTTGTTCATAACTCTTGTGAGAAATCAATAAATCAAGTTATAATCTAACATTCCAATAGCCTTTTTAAATCTAATACAATTAGTCCATAATGTAGATTGCAAATAATCAATCCAATTTCCTTGGTTCTCCTCCATCGAATTTTTGATGTAGGAAATAAGCTTTTTATTTGTAGATTCGGCTAAGCCATTCCCTTAAGGATAATAATTTGAAGAAGAAAATAGAAAGATGGATTTCTTTGATGTCCATGTTATAAATTCTTTAGATTGAAAAGCAGATCTATTATCAGATACAAGCACTTTAGTCAAACGAAAATGACTTAGAATTTGATCTTCTAAAAACTTAATCACATCTAATGCTAACCAATTTCTTAGAGCTTTTGCTGTAGACCATGTAGTAAAGTAATTAGTGGCTATGAGAATTTTTGGTGACCGTTTGGGATGCGACCACCAACGAGTGTCCTCGAACAGGATTTAGGTGCTTGCTGGTCTCTGGCAACACCAAGGCCCAAATACCTCCAAATAGACTTAGTAGTTAATGTGAGTATGTGTGTGTGCTGTTGCGGTGTGCGGTTATGAAATATGAAACGATTGCATTGTGTGTAAACTACAAATGACTTATCTTAAAGAGATTCAACCAACTACGATCATGGTTGTTGAGAGTTCCTATTTTGGTCAATTGCCTAGTCTACGCGGTCCTTATAATACCTACTTGTAACAAATAAAATTTTGCAAGAACATTTGAGCACAACTCTACAAATCTACTTCTAATTTTCCTCAGAGAAAGAGATAGTTCCACAAGAAAACTAGAAATAGAGCAAGATTCGATGGAAATAGATAGAAAAGAAAGTAGAGAAAAAGCCATCCCAAATAGATAGAAAAGAAAGTAGAAAAGAAAGTAAAATGATACGAGTAAACACTTCGCAATAAAGCCATCCCAAATAGACAGAAAAGAAAGTAGAAAAGAAAGTAAAATGATACGAGTAAACACTTGGCAATAAAGCCATCCCAAATTCAATATCTACGAATTGTTCAAACTTTCAAGGCTCAAATAAGCAATTTCTTCAAGACAATCCTACTATGTTACCAAAAAATTGCTGCGTAAACTATCATGTACAAGACTCCATTTTGGCTAGATAATGGATGTCAACAATTGCATTCAATAGAACCTTCAAAAGACTTGACAATCTCTGATTGAAATATCATGGATATTCACTTTAAAGATAAAAAGAAGCTATTCTGGTCCCATCAAAATACCAAAGATTTTCTAAACCCTCTTGACTATTGAATCGTTCAACGGCATGACTACAAGCAGAGGCTCTCTTACAACAATCTCAATAGCAGTTCTTATACGTTGCACAATAATAAAATTTACTACAAAAATGCTCTTAAGGTTTTTAAACATAAGCGCTTCTATGGCAAAATTTTAACAGAAATTTTCTTCGGGCAACAAGAACAATAAGAGTAATCTAAAAATCCCAAAATTACTCGCCAAGGATGATACTATCTAAACCACTAGCTAGACAATTTAAACAAAATAGAAATAAAACATAACTCATAGGACTATGACAAAGAGGCTAAAATTTTTTCTTTAGCAAGCCATCTTACAAGCAATCATTCACAATTTCTTCTTTACAATGCTCTTCTCCCAAGACTCAAAGTGTGTCTCCAAGTGAGAGCCCAAGTGTGTGATACCAAAAATGAGACCCCAAGTGTGGTAGCCCAAGTGTGATGTATTGTCCCCCTCTTGTGCTCTTTTTTTCTTCTTATCCCTGAAGCCTTTTTATAGGGTTCAAATGGTAGTTACATCCAAAATATCTTTGCTAACTTCTCTCCCAAGTAACTTTCCCAACAAGTTAGGAAGTATTAACTTAGGAAGTTAGGAAGTTAGGGGAAATATTGCAAATATTGCTTTTGTGAATAATGAAAATAAACCCAATAGCTCCATATAATTGTTTAAAATCATAACTCCAATAGCTTTGCATTTTTACTTGTTTAAAATTTTTAAGTTTTGAATACTATTGAAGCCCTAGTAATTTTATGAACAAGGTGATGGTATAATATCTACCTTGGTGTAGACGTTGGTGGTAGCTAATCTATGTAAATTTATATAAATAATTTATCTACACTTGAACCCGTGTAAAAGTGGCTGGAAATAAAAATTTAAATCCAAAATATGAGGTTCGAATGTGAAGGCGCTAGGCCTGGAATTGCCAGCAAATATTTCCAAATTATCCCGCCCTACCAAAAATTGTTATCAACCGCCACCGCGAAAGAAGGCTCTGCCGCTGCATCCGGCATTGTTGCTGTGTGGTGTTCAGTTGCTGAAGAGCGGAGTCCTGAAGATAGGGTTTCAGTTGCCTAGAATTTGTTTTGTTTTGCCCCAAATTCACTTATTGATTGCAGAGCTAGGGGCGAACGTGCCATGGATCAGAGTATCAGCGAATGACGGTATCGGGTATGGTAAGTTGAGAATGGCCCTGTAACGACCAGAAAATTCTCTACGCAGTGCGCACATTGCAGAACGAAGAGAACGTCCAGGAAGGCATCGAAGACGGGTAGATCCAGCTGCATATTGGTGGAAATTTTTTTTGAAACTAAATGTGTTGCTGCTTAAATTCGCCGCGAAGCTTTGATTGTGGTTCCTATTTTGATCGAAGCGGCAACGACCATGAGAGCTCCTACTCCACTATCCTTGTAACCGCGTCCTTGCAAGGCTCTATCATAATATACCCGGCAGGGACGCCATCGATCTTGGGGCCAAAAAAAATAGTTGGGTTCACCATTCTATTTCGATCAGATTGCGTACAAAAATAGAAACTGTTAAAGATCAACAAACCCTAGCACTTCTGCAAAATCTACTGATGCCTACAGATCAGCTGCTGAATCACCATTTCCGCAAATTTCTTTGCACGCATTACTGTTGCTTGGTAAATCATGAACTGAATCAAAGCATAATTTTAGATTTACCTCTACGTCAGTACCAATGTGTCTCCTTTCCAATCCATGAGCAATACCATAGTTTAGATCATTGTATTTACCGTCATCTATGAGGATTGTTCCATTTGCAAAACTTTCATTTTCTATATTCAATTTTAAATTAACAATATCTTCTTCATCATTTTGCAAACATCCACTGATAATTTCCCCATTTTGTTATTCATATAATCTGTTGATTCTGATTTTTGAATTTTCATTTCTAGTTCTCTTCTCTTATTCTTTACTAGTATCCAAATGATCAATTCCTGAACATATTTCTAACAATGAAGAATTCCTTGCTTGTCAATTGATTCACCATTGGCACATTATCTATTGCAATCTTCTATTTACTATCTTTCATATATGCATTATTTCCATCAATAATATTATGGTCTCCCCTAGATCCCATACCAATAGTATGAAATAACACATTTACATTCTCCCACTCTTACAATAATGTTTAAGATGAATCTTACTGTTCCATGAAATGGCCAAATGTGCTAACAAGAATAAACTTATGTTTGGCTCTTGAAGGAGTAATTATACCAAAAAAATCTAAGCTCCATTGCTGAAATGGTCTATCTGCAATTATCGATTTTAAGGGAGCTCTAGCCTTTTTGACTTTTGGTCCATGTATTTGACATTTGTAACATCTTTGAATCATTGAACTAATGTCTTGGTACATACTAGGCCAAAAAAAATCATAGTGGAGTATATGTTGCATGGTAGACTTAGGAGACTCATAAAATAAATTATAATGATCATGGAATAGTTATAAAATAGGATTGATTTGATCATTATAAAAACATTCTAAAAAAACCCATCTAAAGTCCCTTCTATATAAGATTCCATTTTTAACCACAAACTTATTTTTCATTTGTAAGAAAGCTCTTTTCTAACCTACAATTAAATTACTTGGAACCTTTCTTGTGTTTAGAAATTGTAGAATTCATCATACTAGGTTCCTTCATGAGTCCTTAGCATAGATACTTGGTCTTCTCTAGCCATTAACTTGGCTAATCTCATTCTTTTAATGGTTTTACATATCTCCAATGAAAATCTGAAACCTTGAAACTTTATGAGCAACTTTCCTCTTTTGAATCCAATTTCATTTTGAGCCAAGAATTATTTGACCATAGGTTTTATTAGAATAATATGAACCAACAAGCTTTCAAAGTAATATTTGAAATGTAGAAGTGCTTTAATGACTACAAATGCTTGTTTCTCTAAATCAGAATAATTTAGCTTAGAACCTTTCAATTGATACTATGAAAATCCAATTGGTTCATCTTGACTATTGTCTCTTTGAGTTAAAATGGCAGGAATTGAGTCATTTGAGGGAAAAGCATATAACTAGAAATCTTCCTTCAATTTTGGTTTTACCAAGTAGGGAGCTTCTTAAATAGCCTTTTTAATTTCTGCTAATGTTTTCAGACTTTGGTTTTTTCCTCATTGGGATATCTTTCTTGAGCATATGCATCAAAGGTTTAGTAATTTCGGTGAATCTAGGGATAAACTTTTTAATGAAATTTATCTTTCCAAAGAGAGATCTAAGAGACTTTTTATTTTTTTGATGCTTAATATTCTGTATTGCTTGAATTCGTGCATTATCTATAGGAAATCCTTCTTGATAGATTACATGACCTAGAAAACTTCCAAACTTAATCCCAAAAATACATTTCTTAGGATTTAGTGAAATACCATACTCATGACATCTATCCAAATTTTTTTGGAGATGACTAATATGATCTTACTTCCTTTTTGAAAAGATGGTGATATCAATTAAATAAACCACAATGAATGTGCCTATTAAACCTTTAAAGGCTAAATCCATTACTCGTTAAAAAGCAGCTCCAGCATTTGAAAATACAAATGGAATTCTTTTGTAAGAAAATGTCCCTCATTTAGTTATAAATGCTATTTTATATTTATCACCCTTATCCACCACAATCTGATTATAAGCTAAAAATCCATATAAGAAGGAGTATACCTAACATCTTTATACTTTGATCAACATTTCATCAATTTTAGGAAGTGGGTATTTATTCTTTTTAGAGGCTTCATTCAAATTTTTTAAATCCACATAAAGGCTAATGCCACCATCCTTCTTCCTTACTGGAACAAGATGAACAAGCCATGTTGAATATTGGATTGTATATATGATTTGTGCTTGCAATAGTTTCTTAATATCAGCTTCCATAGCTGGTTCAAATGATGGATTGAATTTTCTTTACTTTTTTTTAACTGTCTTACAACTTTCTATTAAAAGAATTTTATGTACCATCACATCTGGTCTAAAAGCTTTAAGTTCATCATAAGACCAAGAAAAATTTTTCAAATTATTTTTCAGGAGTAATAATAAATTTTTCTTGAAGACTTAATCATATTCCTTTGTGATGTTTAACATCTAAAGTATGTCAGTTGATTTGAGATTTACTGCTTCATGAGCTTGATCATTTAGATGTTGTATATCTTTTCTGGCAAGCAAATTGTTGCTAAACTCATGTTTGTAACTGATCATCTTTTTGGGAATCAAATTATACTTAGAACTTGATGTTATCTCTGGTGTGATCTAACTTTTAAATTTTTTCTTATTGTTCATAAACTTGAGTACTTGATCATTATCTTTAAATATGTGTTAATGTCTTATGTTATTTGGTAGTGATGGCTAATGTTCGTTATCAATCATCACCCCTTCATAGTTTTCTATCCTTTTCACATCTAATGTTGAAGCTACGTTTCCTAAATCATCTACTATATAATTACCTTCCCTACTTATATGTTCTATTTGATAGTGATGAAACTAATTCAACATTTTGTAGACAAGTTGTTTATAAGGCTACAAGAATGAGCTTTTGACTACACAATTTCCTTTGACTTGTTCACAAACCAATTTTGAATCTCCTTTTATGGCGATTACCTTGATTGCCATTTTCAATGCTATTTTAGTACCAATACTTAAAGCTTCTTATTTAGCCTTGTTGTTCATGCAAGGGAAATATAAATGAATTACTTTAAATATTTTTGGGAAATTATCTTTTACTATAACTACTCTAGATCTTGCACATTTGGAGTTACAAGATCAATCAAAATATAATTTGCATTTACTCTCATCTTGAACTTTTTCTTTTTCCATGTTATAAACTTGTTGAAGTGTGCAAATTTTTGATTCAACATCTCTTGTCTAAACAACTTTGTTCTTTCCATTTGAAGTAATGTTTTCCAACATAAAAAGCTCACTATATATATATATTTGATTTGGCTCCCCTTTTAAAGGTAGCCACATATGTGAGTAATCTGTTGATATGTAACATGAGAAATTTTTACTCCAACTTCTACTTAACAAAAGACTATGTGAACTTGGTATATCTGCTACTTGAATAGTTACTCTACTTTTTATATGGGGTTGAAAAGAAATTTTTAATAGAACATTGGGTAACTAATCCATAATCTTCACTCTACTCTTGTCCTTTTGAACAATATTTCTATTGGATTGTTTAGGAATCAAACCAAGTCTTTTGCATATCGACAATGACATGATGGTAGATGTAGCTCCAAAATCAACCAAACAATTATGAAGATACTTATCTTTAACTTCATTGTCAAAAGAAAAGAAGGAGCTTCTTTATTAGGAGTATAATCATAGCAAGTTTTTGTTATCTTATCAATGTTAGACACATAGCTTAATTTTGACTATCTAACTCTCCTTTGGCCTTTAATAAACTCTACAACCTTTCTTTGCTGATCTCTTATCTATAACAATTGCTATATGCTAATATTGACCTTGAAATGTTTAAGATCCTCAACTAAATCATATTCTCCATCTTCATAAAAGCCTAGTTTTTTCATCCATTTATTATTAGTTTTTTTTCAGTACTTTGTTCTACTTGATCTTTTTTATTCTTATTTTTCTCCTTTCTACTTGGTTCAAAAACCTTCCTCTTAGTGGATGGATCAGAAATGATGTTTGGAGGCTTGGAAGTAGTTAACGTTTCTTTTGATCGTAGAATATATCCATTTCCCTCATTGTTATTACACTCTTCATTTGATGATATATCCTCTTCAGAACTTGATAGAGAAAAGATATCACTGGATCCATTGTTAGAAGATTTTCTTGCATAATGAACACTAGATAGCTCATTATCTGTTTAAATATCAAGGAAGTTAAACATAGCAAGATCATTTTCATCCTCATCTTTTACTAACTTAGTATCTTGATGCTTATACTTTCTATTTTTCTTTTCTTCCTTGATTTTAACCTTTGCAAAATCTTTTTTTAATTTCACCACCTTGTTGGACAAGTCTCTCATTAACTATCCTTTTTCAAATTCTTTGCTTTTAGACTCTTATTTTGTATTAATACAGGATGGCCTTAGTAATACCTTAAGTTAAACAAAATTTGGTAGAGGAATATCATTTTCTCTTTGAGTTGTGATAATATCTTCATTGTTCAAAGTTAGTTGTCTTTTTAGTTATATAGCCTCAACAAAGTAGTCATTCAGTGTTAGCAAGTTTGGAGTTCTTCTCAACCAGATTAAAATATTGGGATTCATAGCCTTAAGATAATTATCTCTAAGCATTTCATCTAATGGTCTATACTGTCTTTGAGAGAGCTCACAAATTCATTGAAACTTAATATTGAAATCTCTAATTTACTCTTTAACTCCTTGTTTAGCTTGTACTAATTCATAGTACAGTTCTTTTTGATCTAATTAATTGCCAAACTAGGCCAAGAAAAGATTTTTCATATCATACCAACTTGTGATACTATTGCTTAGTAAGTTTGAATACCAAATCTGAGCCATATCCTTTAAATTTGCTACAAATAACCTATAAGCTTGGTCTTGGTGTTGAATATTTACATGAGCTAAAGCTAACTCAAATAAGTTAATGTATTCTTTTGCCAAGTAAGCTTTTCTAGGAATAAAAGGCTTAGGAAAATATTTGTAAACTGCCTTAGGAATATTGTTATAGTTTTGAAATCCCAATGGTGTAACTCTTTGCCAAGGATTAACTGGTTGTAGATTCACCATCTACTAGAGTTCCTTTTGATTGATGAACTCTTAAATTTCTTTGTCCTTCTCTTATAAACTAATAAACCAGATAGAAGAGGTGATCTTCTTATCCTTTTGGTCTTTACTCCACTACTTGTTTCAAACTCAATAACCTTCCTCTGTTCTTCTTTTGATGAATAATCAATCTTATGATAAAAAAATTCTAAATCTTCTAAAGTACTAGTTTGTTCAGTCATTCACGCAAAATAATAGCTAATTTTTGTTCAAGCCCTCATAACACCAAAAAGAACTGTTGGTGTGCTAAGACTATCAATCTCTTTTAATGTAATGAACTTACGTAACAAATTTTCTTACCCTCCTTCTAGCACTAAGAAAATTGTTAGTGACCATTTGGGATGCCAATGATTTGACCTTTGGTCCTATGGATTTGGGGCCATGGGATGCAAAGGTGTTCTTCAAACAGGGTTTAGGTGCTTGCTGGTCTTTTGGCAATATTAAGGACTAGATACCTCTAAATAAACTTAGTGATTATGCAACAAACTAAATGTGAGTATGTGTTTGTTGAAATGCTTGGGTTTATGTATGAAATTGTAATTGACTATCATAAAGAAATTTAGCTAGCTTTGTCAAATATTGTGAGTTATTAAAGATTCCTATTTTGTCAAATTACTTAGTCTATATAGTCTCTATAGTACATTATTTGTAATAAATAAAATTTCACAAAAATGTTTTGCCAATCTACTCCTAATTTTCCTTGGAAGGAAAATTCCACAAGAAAACTAGAAATAGAGAAAGACTAAATGGGTTTTAGAAAGAGCAAAGAAAAAGAAAGTAGATTTATGTGGGATCTCAAACATTTAAGCAAGATAAATTGACATGAGAAAACACTTTGTAATACAGCTATTGCAATGCAGTTTATTATGAATTGTCCAAACCCTCTAAGCTTAACAAGCAATTTCATAAAAGACACTTTTATTTAACTACCAAAACACTTTGTAAATAACAAAATACAAGCTTCTATTTGGCTAGTTAATATTGGTCAATAATTGAAAACAATAGAACTTCTATAAAACTTCAACAATTTCAGGATTGCAATATTAAGGCAATAAACTTTAAAAATAAAGAAGCTATTTCAATCACCTCAAAGTATCAAAGATTTTCTAGATTCCCTAAACTCAAATAGGAAATTTCTATAAGACATTATTATTAACTTGATCAAGATGTCTTTTCTAATACAACATAAGCTCTTATTTGGCAAACCTTAATAGAAGTGTAATATTGTGCAAAAAACAAAGCTATAAAGGTGACCTAGAAAAATTCCAAAATTAAATGCCAGGTACGATACTATCTAAACCATTAGCTAAGTAACTAAAATAAAATGGGAAGAAATGAACTCATAGGATTTAAACAAATTAGCTGAATTGATGTCTTTAGCAAGCCATGCTTTACAATCTTCAATATTCTTCTAAGTATATTTTCCTCCAATCCTTCTCCCTTCACAATTCTACATTTGAATGCCCTTTTATAGTGACATTAGGATAGTTACAACAATCATGAGAAGTTAAGCGTATTACAAATATTTAGGGGATTAATTCATAACCACCCTAAGATGTTATAACTTCCATGAGAAATTTAAGCCATAGTTGGCAAGTGTCCTTCCCAATAAATAACTTATAAATCTCCAATTTTAATTTTCTTAATATTTTGAAGATTTTATCCTTAATATGAGCTATCAATTTTTGGCACATCAACCCTTATAATATATCTTCCTATAGGGCAGAAATAATTTATGCTTTTAAGGTAGAGATAACTCTCATTCAAGATTCCTTCTTCAATTTCAGGTCATTTGAATACAATTGCAAGATAGCCAAGATATGGTTGTTGATATTTAATTATTCTATTTTATTCTTCTTCTTTCCATATCATCATTTCATTTTATGATTATTTCTTTGTTCATTTTATAGCCCCATACCAAAACCTTAATACAAATGTATGTAATATGAAACCATAATATTGTGAAAAAATAGTGTAGGTTTGAAATGCAACAGTGAATGTGGCCAAACTACTGATGAACAATCATGATGTGCTTGCCACACACTCCATTAATGCCACATGCCTCTATAGGGTAATAATGACTTGTTTGTAGCTCCATCTTTGCCTCTATGACTGGCATGGTGGTGTATCATCTTTGATTAATTTTTCAAATGCCACTTTGCAACATGAAAGGTTGGAAAAACAAAACCATCTTTGCCTCCTATGTGAGCACCACTATAGATAGGTAATTCACCACCAAGCCTCTACAATTTCTACTATGATTTTTCATAATGCCCTTTGTTGAGAAAATGGCATATGACAATGTGGTGGAGCTTGTTTGAGATAAGTATTGTGGGGGTTTCAAGGGTTTCACTGTTAAGAGATATGCAGATGAAGGAGAGTTTGCAACTACATGTTTGTTAGCAAACACATGATTTCTAATGGTTGTGGAAGCCATGAATCTAGAAGCATTAATACTCAAACAAGCCCAATGTTGCATGGAATGATCCTCGTGGCCTATTCTTGCTAAAATCTATGATGTACATAGCCAACTACTTCACATATGAGCTACACAAGTTGTGGATGCCAACATTACTTCTTGAGAAAGTAATGGCTTGATTCTAGAAGCTAGTAGATCTGAGATGATGCCATTGTTGGAAGTCATTTGGTAATTTCCTAGAGTTTGAATTAGCACTAGGTGCCTTGAAATGGTCATTGATTTTTTGAAAATCCCATTGTAGTACTTTACAGAAAAAATTTGCATAAAATGTAATATTTTAATGAATGCTATTTTGGAAATTTTGACCTTGATTGTTTAACTTTAAAAGTTTATCAATTTTCCAATTAAAATATAAGCTACCTTTCTTGGACATATCCCTCATGTAAATCCAATATTCTCCTTAATGTTGCTTTGATATTTTAATTAAAATATCACCTTTAAAAATTTTTGCCTTGTATTTGGTAGGCTAACTTCAAATATATTTTTTGATAAAACCAACGTATCATAACTGTATTAAATTTTTAAAGTCTACCAAGAACCATCACTACTCCATAAAAATGATGAAAATGTGACAACATATAACTTATCCTTAGAGCATTCTAATATTTTGGAAGACATTTTTGATACCTAGTTAGAGTTGTTGGAGATAAGGCACAAGGCCCTTATCATAGAAGTGCAACTAGAGGAAGCTACGAACATCAATTGATGGTTGGTAGTAGAAGTTACTAAATTAAAAGCCCTCTTATCTGATTTTGCTATTCTATGACCTAAACTGACAAGGAGGAAAGCTTTCTAAGGCCTTTAGAAGAAACCTATGATAGCTAAGGATGAGAAGAAGAGAAAGATCTGGGATGCATCATTGTTAGGCACCATGTTAAATGCTAGAAATAATGACCTCTTTTAGACATGAAACAAACAAAAGGAAAAAAAATGCTTATAAAAGAAAACTATTGCTTGTTAAAGGTGGAGAAACATAAGGAACAACTAGAAGAATACTAGAGGTAGCAGTAAAAATAATTTGCTAGGGTGAACGAAGATGTAATGGGGTTGACTATAGAAAATAGAAACCTATTAATGGAAAATGTGTACATCATGCACTAGAAGAAAATCATTGAGATCATCACCTAAAATAATGAGATCTTGAAATATGAAAATGTGAAAAATCATTATAGGAACTAGATCAGCATGCTCAAGTAGATGAATGAAAAAAATATCAAATTAGTAAAGCTAAAGATGAACGATGTTCTCTAATAGCTCCAAGAATATGACAATGTAGGGAAATGCATCTTTGATTGGCTAAACATATACAAATAGATGGAACCTTGCATGAAGGAGTTGTAGATTGAAAAGATAATAGAGTATATGGAATTGACCAACCTTCGATATGCAAACCTGGTGATGTTGACTGTAGGGTAGCTGAGGTTTTAACTTAAGAAGCAAGTAGCCAACTCCTACCTCTCGTATGATGTGGATTTTAAGCTCAACAAAGAGATTAAGTGAAAACTAGAGATAGCTAATGCAGATCTTAAGATTCTCAAAAGCTAATTTGAAGATCAATGATCAATCATAGAGAACCTATGAAAACGAATGACAGATCAGCAAAAGTTGCAAAACATGATGCATGTGTTTGAAATCAAACATAAATAATTTGTAGCCTAGTTTTTAAATGCTAAAGAACAATTTCCAACCTTGCCTTGCCCATGGGATGTGCCTACACCATCCACTCTAGGCGATGTGACTTGGATCATCAATGATTTCCAGGATAAGGAGGAGAAGATGAAGGTGCCACTAGATTCCTTCTAGATATCTAAAGTAGCAGCAGCAATAGTTGGGTAGTTAAGGCCACTAGTAGAACCAAGGTAGGAAGAGCATCTATAGGAACCACATGAGTCTCTACCTCCTAACACTACTTGTCACATCTTCCTTGGTTCATATTTGTACATAGTAGTTAGTCAAATTTTTGTTAAGTCTTCAATTTGATCAAACTTCATTGTAATCACTCACATAATTTTGTAATACAACACTCATATCTTATTAAGTCTATTAATAAATAAATTGATTCCATACTTCCTCAAATTTTATAAATAACTTGGTCCTACTTTTGTTCACCAGAGAATAATTTTTTAGTTAGTCATGGGATTATGATGAAATCTAAAGTTGTTAGTTGTAATAATGAGTATGTGTTGATGAATTCTTTGATGTGCTAACATACTCCTATGCTTTACCTATATAAATGCATGTACCCATTGCATTTATGACACCTTTTAGTTAGTACCTTAGCTAGAATCTTGCAATTTTCCTTCGTAAAAGTTAGAAGTTTCTTCTTTGAGTGTCCACAGCATGGATTGAGTTAGTTATACTAAATTTTATTTGAGTTTATCGTATACTTAGATACAAATGCATGGCGATAATAAAATCAAGGTTAGTTTCATCCATTGTAGCACTTGAAGTAGTGTTTTACCTTACTTTTCAACAATTTACTTTTAATGCTTTTGACTCTTATCCACTTTGTGGTTAAATATTTTATTTAGTAATAGTTCTTAAGTACAACGACTTCAAGCATAACATATTAATATTTAGTAATCCTAGTAGTGGGCACATGGTATGCCTAGCGATGAACGCTTAGTAATCCAGCAAGGTTAGCATAAGTTTAGGATGTGTACAAAAAGTGGAAATGGATACTTAATGCCTAGGTTAGTTTAGGTTTCTTTTATGTACTTAGAAAATTATTTAAATATTTAAATATTTTATAGTTAAAATAATAATGGAATTATCATATGCCTCAATTATGCCTACCCATACTAGTTGAATTTACATAAGTTATGATTAGGAAGACAACGATCAATGATCTCATGATTAGTTATCTCAAAAAAACTTCTAGCTTGGTTCATAGAATTTGATTGGATTATGCTTGAATGCTTGTGATCTATATCGTTGGTCATAGGGTCAACTTTGTCACTTTGTTGGCTTTTTAGAGTAGAAAAAATAAATTTTTAATTTTTATTATATAATAGAAGTTTATTTTAATAAAATAGAGGAAATTTTCATATTGATGTATAGTTGTAATGCTATTTTGGCACCAATATATATATATAGTCATTGGGGCTATATTGTATTATTTTTAGTAAAATTTGCCACACTTATTACATATATATATCTAAGACATCTCTTAGAAATTTGTATCATGGAATAGTCAATGTAATTTTAGCATGAATTTTACTATTTAATTAGTAATTCATGAATCTTTTATCAATTCATCAATTAATCAACATTCATTAATATCATTCATCATTATTTACTCAATATTGGAAGTTGAATAATCAAAATTAGCAAAATTTACTATTTTGATTATATCTTAGCTATTTCACAACATTTTTTTAGTAATTCAAGATTTATTAGAAAGCTAGAACAGATGGCTATATGAAACTCAACTTTGAGTTCAATACTTGTTGCGGTTTGGAAGAAACTAGCTCTATAATTTGGTAGATTTTTTGAATCCTTAATTTTTACTAGAATGAATGATGGTTAATGATTAGATTATTTCTTCCTCATCACACAACACTTTGATGTGATATTAGATTTATTTGAAAGATAATATCTATGATACAGTTTAGTTAAAATTTTAGCATTAGTAACTTAATAAATTTTAAGTTACCATCTATAAAATTTACACTATAAGAATTATTATGATTTTTGATAGATTCAAAAGAACATAGGATAACCTTAGCTTTTGGATATCTTTTGTACCTTTCTTTTAAAAAAAATTGTAGAGAACTTACTAAGATTTTTTAAAAGATAAATTTTATTAGCAAATTATTTATGAATTTATGATATCAAAGTAAGTCTATTATTATCTAAAATTCCTTGACTTGGTAATAAAGTGTTGGGTTCACCCACATAATGGGCACAAAATACATAGCTAGATGTTTCATAATGTTTGATGGCTCTTAAGATTTTGGCCTATGGAAAAGTATTATAAAAGGCTTCATTGAACATAATGACTATTTGAAAATAGCTAAACTAGGTTTCAAAGTCATCCATCATTTTGAAGATTTCAACAAATTACAAATCAAAGAATATGAAACAAGAAGAAGAAGAATAATTTGGCTCTTATGATGTTATTGGTTAGTGTCTCACAAGTTATTTCTGGTAGATACAATCTTCATACTATTGCTAAAGAAGTGTGAGATAATCTTGAATTAGAATATAAGGAAAGATTATAAAATTAACTATTGCTGCAACTAATCTACAAATAAAAATTCAATACCTTGAAAATCGAAAGAAATGAAAGTGTCAAAGACTTCTTTATTAGAATGTATGATAACTTATGCCAAATAGATGAATATATCTATGGATATACTAATAAGCAAAAGGTTTAGAAAGTTATTCAAGTTCTCTACATAGATCCAGGATTTAAAAACATGATGAAAAATATTACTCTTTCAAAGAAGTTCAACATGCTTAGTATTATTGAAATTGTTCGAGTTAGAAACCTGTAAATTATGAGGAATAACAAACCATTTAGTCAAGATGATTAAGCCTACATAACTAACCAAAGTAGAAGAGATAAGAAAGGAAGGCTTAAAGGGAGAGGAAGATTCAATTATCAAATTAGAGATCAAGAAACAAACTTAGAAGAAAATGATGGTCAAAATACAAGAGAAAGAGGATAAGGTTTAGCTATAGGAAGAGGCATATGGAATCAATTTGGAAAACAAAGATAGGATCATGACTTAGTACCATATTATAACTTTTGTAGAAGTAAAGGTCATACCATTGACCATTGTTGGACCAAAATTGATTTTGAAATGATACATTGACAAACTTTACAAAGAAAACAAAATACTTATCATCTCAAAAGGATACTTGATGAGCAGAAAGGTACCCCTACACCCAACCATACAAATCACTAAGGCATTTACATGTAATTTGGTTGAATTCTATGGACCTATAGTTCTCTAGTGCACTAACTCTTTTAGGAAGTGAAATGGGCATTGAGAACGTTCGTTGTCTTCCCAAGTGCACTTGTGATGCTCAAGGGTATGGTTTAAGTGTAATTAAGGTGCATGATTTTTCTTATTTTATGATTTATAAATTTTATCACCTACAACAAGAATGAAAGGTCAAGTAATTTAAAGTCTAATTCATTTACTGCCTATCTAGCCTAACACAAGTAATTGTCCCACTTTCTTAGACACATCTTGAATACATATAGTGTTGCTGGGCTACTAAACATAAGCATTGCTAGGTTACCAAGTACTATATATATGCTCAAAGTGGTTTTGCTTGTGTTCATTAATTGTTGGAAAGTAATTGCTTAATTCAAATGCATTAAAGTGAAGTGCATAAAAATAAAGTTAAGTGCATTAAAAGAAACATCAATCTATTATCAGTGCTGTAAGGATTATCAAAGGAGTTCATTTTTATTCTTGTCACACTGTTGTAGTTAGGTACATCAATGCTTGAACAAAGAACTGTATACACTTAGACTACTTCTGTGGGCACTCAGAAAATATTCTAACTTTGGAGGAAATAAACTACAAGAGCTTCACTACTTTGATTCAAAACTGCAAAAACTATATGGAAATCGTGAGCCCAAACACTAGATTTATAGGCTGGTATATACCTTGCAACATAGAATACCTGACATTGTGTCTTGGATCCAATGTTAGAGCAGATGAAAAAGTGTGTTTCTTCAATACTCAAGAAGAAGAGTTAGATAATTATGTAGCCTTTACTTCAATTAAAGAAATAAAGCAAGATTCTTGAATTGTAGATAGTGGTTGCTCCAATTACATGACATCTTACACAAATTATCTTATAATTAGAAAACAAACAATAGTGTTGACAACATCAAAATTGGAGTTGGAAAATATTTAGTTATAAAAGGAATATGAGATTGTGTAGTTAAATTAAATAATGGATAAAAGGTAGCATTTCCAATGTGTATTATGTTTCTAATCTTTTCAACCCTCTCATATTTATTCGACAAATTTCTAATGGAGAAAATAGTGCTAGTTTCAAGAGTAATTTCTACATTATCAAAAAATCCAATGACGAAGAAATCACTAAAATCAAAGCCTTAAATAATAGAATATATTGCCTTGAATGTGACTATGTCAATGAAAAAATAAACATCATAACCAATCATACTATTCAAGAAAAGCATGTCTTTACAATAGAAGCTAATCAAATTCCAAACCAAGATGAAGTCAAGGAAAAGAATAATGAGGATTTTAGCAAGTCAAAACTTTGGCATGGAAGGCTTACTCACACCTCCTATTACAAAATTTAAAGAATAATCAAACAAGAAAAAGCTATAGGAGTAAAAATTTTAGATATTCCTCAAGATAAATGTGAGACTTACATATAAGGAAAGTGTTGGCGACCATTTGGGACCGACCACCAACGAGTGTCCTCGAACAGGATTTAGGTGCTTGCTGGTCTTCTGGCAACACCAAGGCCTAGATACCTCCAAATAGACTTAGTAGTTAGTGTGAGTATGTGTGTGTGCTGTTGCGGTGTGCTGTTGTGAAAAATGAAACGATTGGGTTGTGTGTAAAACTAGAAATGACTTATCTTAAAGAGATTCAACCAACTTTGCCAAGTACTATGAGTTGTTGGGAGTTCTTANAATAAAGCTATCCTAAATTCAATAACTACGAATTGTTCAAACTTCCAAGGCTCAAAATAAGCAATTTCTTCAAGGCATTCCTACTACGCTACCCAAAAAATTGCTGCGTAAACTATCACGTACGAGACTCTATTTTGGCTAGATAATGGATGTCAACAATTGCATTCAATAGAACCTTCAAAAGACTTGACAATTTCTAATTGAAATACCATGAAGATTCACTTTAAAGATAAAAGAAGCTATTCTGGTCCTATCAAAATACCAAATATTTTCTGAACCCTCTTGACTATTGAATCGTTCAACGGCTTGACTATATGGAGAGGCTCTCTTACAACAATCTCAATAGTGGTTCTTATACATTGCACAATAATAAAATTCACTACTAAAATGCTCTTAAGGCTTTCAAACACAAGCTCTTCTATGGAAAAATTTTAATAGAAATTTTCTATCGTGCAACAAGAACAATAAGAACAATCTAAAAATCCCAAAATTACTTGCCAAGCATGATACTATGTAAACCACTAGCTAAACAATTTAAACAAAATAAAAAATAAATATAACGCACAGGACTATGACAAAGAGGCTGAAATGTTGTCTTTAACAAGTCATCTTACAAGCAATCTTTCATAATGTCTTCTTTACAAATCATCCTCCAAAACTCAAAGTGAGACCCCTAATGTGTGATCCCAAAATGTGTGACCCCGAGTGAGATCCCCTTCCTTCCTACCCTTGAAGCCCTTTTATAGGGTCTCATCGGTAGTTAGGTATTCAAAATATCTTGGATAACTTCTCTCCCAAGTAAGGAAGTTATAACTTGCCCAACAAGTTAGGAGATATTACTTGCCTAACAAGTTAGGAAGTTGTAACTTATACATAAAGTTAGGAGAAAATCATGCTAACATTGGCATGTGTAAATATTACAAATATTTATTTTATAAGCAACAACCTATATAATAATTTTTAAAATAAATCCAAGATCTCCATACTATAAGAGCTTCATACAATTGTCATTTTATTTTAATTATCTAAGATTTTAATTACTAAATGTCATTAAGCCCTAGTAATTCTCATGATCAGGCTATATTAAGAAAGTAATTTAGCATCCACCTTAGTGTAGATGTTGGTGGAGGCGGTTGTATGGTCTTAAAAATTAATAAAGTCGATCCTTGCAAATTTTTGATGCTATATAATTAAATTATATGCATTTTATATCCACGTAAAATTTGTTGCTGGCTTCCTTGGAAAAATGACGTTCGTTGGAAAAAGAAATTTGAATATGATGGTGGTTACTTGGCACCGTTAAGAACGCCTCCGAATGTAAAGTCCGAATGTGAAGGCTCTAGGCCTAGAACTACCCAGTTTCTGCAATTAGTTTCAAATTATTTCGCCCTGTGCAGATCTCAGCTAGAACCATATATCAACCGTCACTGCGAAAGAAGGCTCTACCATTGCATTCGGTAATGTTGCTATGTGGTGTTCAGTTGCTGAAGAGTGGAGGAGGAAGATTTTCCTTAGGAATAGGTCTGTCATCGACATTGAACATGAAATCCACATCAGGAACAGCTCCAGGATACATTTTTAGTAGCTAAGCCATGCCCCAAATGCTGAATAGAACCCGCGTCTGAAACATCTTTATGTACGTTTGCACAAACATCCTCCCACCCACAATCGTTATCTGAAATTCGCATATTTCTACGCAGATTCCACCATTTTCAAGCTTATTCCCAATTCTCTCGCAGCTCCGTTATTCTGCCTCCATGATCACAGATCATGTCGGATCCACCGAAAAGATAGTGGGCAGTAGTGATTATCATTTCTGTTATCATTCCTGGTAATCCTCTGCTGCGCTGTGAACGGCATGGCTGAACATGCGGTTCTGGAAGAACAGGCCAGAGTTTCTTTGGTTTGGCTGATTTATTCCCACAGTGTTGCGTTATCCATGTTCATCACCACATTGCTGCTGCAACCTTGTCCTCTACCCACGCGGCTGCAGAGCAAGGCCCTGGCCCGGGTTCGCACGCACGTGCTCAGTGTTGCAGAAACGCTCGATCGAAATGCAAGCGTAGCTGCCACTGCTAGTATTATTGTTTCCACCATTATTGTCGCTGCTGTTATGCTCCAACGCGGAAACCCTAGGTCTGCTATGGTGTCATGACTGCCATTTTCAAGCACGTATCTCAAAGTTTTGAGACGTGCAAGCACATCATCTTCGCGATGGTGATTCTGCGCGGTGGCGTCGCTGAACCTCTAGATACAGTGCGGTGGAGGTCTCTTAGGGATCCTTAAACCATGCTCTGCTTCCATTGTTATTTCAGGCTCCTCCAGCTCTAGCTTAGCCTGTGCTTATACTTGGATTTGTAGAGAGGTATGGCCTCGGTCGTAGATTGGAATAATATTTGAATCAGGAGCCAAACCCTTGCAAACGGGGCATTCGTGCGAGCGCGAGTGTAGGTGGAGCCATTGATAAAGGTAGGCCCAGTAGAAAAGATGCCTGCACGCTGTAACCATTGGACCTGCCACCATATCCAAGCAAATTTTGCACTCAAAATCCTTCCAATTTCTTCTTCCGCTTTCATTTCCATTGCTGCCATTACCGTCCTACCAAATTGGTTGCACTGAAATTGTCGGTGGTTGCGACGAGTTGTTGGAGGGAGAGTTTTAAAAACTGTTCACTGGGAATTTGTAATTTGGCCTTTTTTTTTTCCTTTTATGAAATAGGATACCCATACAAACCAACAAAGGAAAACTAGTTAAAAGGCTGCTAATGAGCACAATTTTCAGAATTCTACTGCTCGTGGTGTTTTAGAGAATTGGTGATGATGCTGTACAAACATGACTTGGCTACTGTTCCATGAAATGGTAAAAATGTGCTAACATTTTTGCCCCCTTTAAAAGCTTAAAGAAATTTATGCAAACCCCATTTTAAAATTGAACTGTACTGAAATTTTATTAATTTTTTTACAACTGAATAGATAAATCTTTTTGGAGGAAAATTTCCATCAAACATAAGGTTCGATGGTATAAAAACCTCATTCCTAAGAAAAATAACAAATTGTATATTAGCAAGTCCTTCATTCATGGACCATTCTTGAGATGGGAACATAATTGTGAGGGTTATTCTGGTAGGAATCCTCATCTCTCTAACTATCTCATAGGATGTTCTGATGCGCGAGCGCGAGCGCGAGTTGAGAGCTCATTTCTGACGTGATGAAGGCTGTTCTGTTGTTTTTTGGCTTGGTGGAGCTCTCAACTTGATCTACTTGAACTTTTTCTTCAGCAGTCTTCTCATTTTCTTTTTCATATGAACTCTTCTATTCTTCCCAATTGGGTCCTTCATCTTTCTCTTGGGACACAAAGGCCTCTTCCAATGACTCTTCATTGGTTGGTTGCTCTTCTCCCCTCTCCTCTTCTTGGGTGCAATCTTGATATCGCCCCCAAACATTTGATTCTATCTTTAAACCTCTTATGAGAAATGAGAATTTATCAGCCAACCAAGCCATAAAAGGACCCTCTTTCGATGCTCCACATGCTCTAGCTTTCAAGTAAGCCTTCAACACATGTTTTGGGCAACATCCCATCACATAAGGAATGAAAGGCTTTTTCATTGTTCTCCCAAACTCCATCTTCTCTTTTAAATTAGCTCTATCTTATTTTCTCTACTCAACTTGAATTGGAAGATGAGAAAATCCTAGGCAACCCAATCCTCTTTTTATAGTAGCTAGAAATTTAAAATTCCCCCCAAAAGTCTTCAACTAATTTTCCTTCTTTTTAGGCATTTTAACCACTTGT
>MNCI01005473.1:173064-191455 GCA_015680685.1 Gnetum montanum | reverse complement strand
CCCGACGCACATCTGTTATTCACACGCACAGTACGCAAATGAACGTATTGTGTGTAATCACAAAGCTTGATACAAAATGGTCAGGTCAACCGTACCCGAAAAGTTCGGGACACACGTCATCAGGGTTGCGCCTTTTCCACAGAACGTCGCAGCCCATAAATACTCCAGTTGATAATGATACAGGGGTCGGCAAAAATCAAAAAGGCAAGGGCATTTTCTGAGCACCAGAGCACGTAGCATTTTTTGAGCAGAGACGAACAGAAAAGCAGAGATAGAGCACATTTCACTTGAGCATTGACAGTAGGAGCGATCGGTCCGTTGGTGAAGACACAACTTTCTCCATTGGTGATCGCTGACATTCCCGAGCAGGGACTACCCAAAGCAAGAGGAGCAGATCAAAGATCGCGAGATCGTCTTGCACGGTTTGCAGGCTCCATCGATCAGAAACAGTTGATCGGTAGACGTTGAAACTTGACCTTCCTTGCGTCCCATCCTTGGCCTACGAGGTAGATCAGACTTCATTCTGTATTTCTGCTTGGACGGTTTTCTTGTTGTTCTGTGCTTGCTTCACATCAAGTAATCGGGGCCTCCCCATTGTAATGTGATATACAAAACATTTATTCTTCAAGTCAAAGCGTAAATCTCGAAACCACGCGTTTCTCTCATGTTTGCCTCTTCTTATTGTGTTAACATTATCATCGTTATATTCATCTACGTTTTCTCCTCATTTTGCGACTCGTCGAATCAAATCAATCCACGGGTTATTCACAATCTCCATCGTTTTACTGATTAGTAAGTCCCTGTCTGATCGACAAGACCGTTCAGGGCGCCGCGGATTCGTTTTTCCAGCATAGCCCTCGCGCGGATCCATGGTTAAGATTGTGTACACGGGATTTTGTTTGGTATTTTCCAGCTGCCAACATTTTCCGTCGTTACAGTTTTCTGGCGCTAGAAGGAGGGCCTAGGCTCCGATCCATATTTTTCGGGTAGCCCTGTTAGCGATCTATACCCAAAACCGTAAACGTGATACCTCTAGGGAAGTTTACGGCAAATCGTGTGGTGTAGATCAGGCACAGGAACGATTCCTCTGGAATCTTACAGGGTAGAAAGCCTATTTGTGATCTTTTTGTCAGCCGCTTTTTAGATCCGGTTATCTGTCACAGCTAATCCACTCGATCAATGGATTCCGTATACACAACCACAACCGCCATGGTCGCCGCTGATGTGGGTACCGTATCTGTGCACCCCATCGCTGTCACCAGACCAGCTTTTGGTGCAGCGGGACCATAGGAACCATCGCGTAGGTCATTGAGACTGCAGGGCAAAGACCCTGCTTTCACAGTCGTGACCCCGGAAGAATAAAATTTCATCTACGTTAAGATCCAGGCAAAGCTTGCCCTTAGCCGAGCCGAGATCGAGGCGAAGCGGAATTTTGAAATGGTCCATCGAGGAGGTCATGATTTGACCCCAACAACTTATGACATCATTCCTTTGACTGAACATCAACATGAAATTATAACACAGTTGGTCATGGCCAAGGGCTAGGCTTCATGGGCTACATTGGAGCCCCACAATGGGGAGGAGGAAGAGGATGAATTGGCAGCCCAGTCGGAACATTCGTTCCATACTCTGAGCCCCCAAACATACATAAATCCCCTATTTCCTTTCAACGGAGAGGCTGCTCCTCTTGACCCAGCCATGACCACACAGACGCATTTCCCTGTCATGCCACAAGCCATCGCGCAACCATCTGGGCTGCAAATCCAAATGCCTCACAACAACATGGGGGTAGTTTCATCGCCACGTGTACTCTGTATTCCTTCGGTGGTTCCAGCGACCACCGCGCCCCATTTCATCCCGCAAATCCAACCCCAAACCATGTCCACAACTCGTCCGATGCAGATCTTACCGCTGCCACCCCCTCCAACCCAACAGATCACAGCTATCATGCGGCCACAGATACCTATCCAACAGCCTTCCGCGAGTCAGTGGACCTATCCCGCGACATAACACAACCAATCTGCGGTATACGGTGTGCAACCCTCGGTGGCACCCGCAACACATATTCTGCCGATGATTCCGCAATATCCTCATCCTCATCCCGCGCAACCGGTAGCGGTTAATCTCTCTTCCCAAACCATTGGATGGTGGTCTTCATAGGCACCCCTGCCTGCAGGGATCCCTGCCCCACCATCTATCGGCCAAACCACGCCACCATTTCTGCTGCCTGGTACAGCTTTCCCAGGTCAGCCCCCTGCTCCTCCTGCACAGGCACCTCCGTCAACAAGTCTAGACCAGGCTTTCCAGCTTATCCAGACTCTTACCGAGGAGGTTAGATGCCTCAAAGCCGCTGGTTCAGATACCATTCAGATCATGGACTTTTACGAGGATGATCCTATCAGCTCAGCAGTCCCTATGTTATCGCTACCAACAGGGATGTCCTTGCCTCATTTTACCAAGTATAATGGGGAGGGAGATCCCAACGCTCACTTGGTCACCTTTAGATCTGAATCCTTGTTGTTACAACAGTGGCCACATACGATTATTCGAGTCTTTGCTATGTCTTTAACAGGGAAAGCTTTGGATTGGTACCGAGCCCTCCCACGCTCTTCCATCTCAACTTTGGAAGAGCTGCTGATACAATTCGTGACCCGCTTTAAATACAACTTAAAGTCGGAAGTCACGTTGGATCAGCTCATGGGGGTGAGACAAGACCTGCTCGAACCAGTCCAGAGGTTCATACAGCGTTAGAATGCCACCTTGAATGAAATCCATGAGCCAATCACGGATTCACATCTACTTGCTATATTCAAAGGAGTAGTCAATGACTTTATTAAGTCAACGCTGTACTATCTTTCCCCCAACTCTTTACATCAGGCCTTCGCTCAGGTTAGAAGCATCCAAGCTGCTGCGGAGGCCAGCAAAGACCCGGCGTATGTCGCCTACAAGAACGTTCACAACAAGGGCAAAGACAAAGGTAAGGCAACAACAACGATAGTAGCTGCGCTGACGGAGGGCGCAAAGAACAAGAACAAGAAGGCACCTACGGCGCCTCCTGAGGCTACGGCTGGTGCAGGAACCAGCCAAGACACTGCAGCTCCCGAAAAGGCCCCCCAGCCAAAACCAAACTTTGAGCGTAAAGATCGCTCAAAGTACGCGGCCCTACCTGTAAAGCATTCAGAACTGTTGAAACAACTGTTAGGGGTAGGGCACATTCAACCTAAGAAGGTGTTTGAGGAAGCTCTGAAGCATCACAGACGTCATTGTGAACTGCTGAAGAACCCTTCTTTAGCCTTACATAACGAACCACCAGTTTCGAGATCTTTCAGGCTAGACCGTTTCTGTGACTACCACCAGCTATGTGGTCACGATACGGATTACTACTGGGCGTTGAAAGACGACATTCAACGTATGCTGGATGATGGTTTACTCAAGTTAGACAGCAGTAACCCGACGCGTCCAGAAGACCAAACATTGCACGTATATAAGGACCCGTTGAATACAAACGACGATCCTTATACAATCACTGTGGTGAGTACAGACAATGAGAGGAGGGAATCGCCAAAACAGCCTTTTGTTTTGCGTGTGCCTGCCATCTTACAAAGGGGGGGAACCACTTCATCGGCAGCCAGTCGCGTCTCCAGGCCACCCTTCATTATACGAACACCTTCTCAGATACACCCTCATTCACGCAGCAACAGACAAGCCGCAGGTTCGTCCGCGCCCACGCCTAGGGCGCTCTTCATTATCAGGGGGCCAAAACCACAGGCTGCCCCTCTCACGTAGGGGCAGACCTCTAACCAGAACAGCCAACCATCGCCTCCCAAGCGAAAGGGAGAGGACATACCTGTTAATGCAACGAAAGACCACTCGACACTCTGCTTCCCTAAGCCTAGGCCCCTGGCCTCTGCGCCTTCGTCTCTGCCTCAGAAACAGGATAAAAGCGCAGAAATGCAGCCGCCTTCTCTTGGCAAGAAAAAGAGCAACCCTTTGACTGACACTGTTCCACCTCGAGAGATCCGTCTCTTGGGCCGAATGGAAGAGGACAAGGGAGACAAACAACCTAGCCGAGAGAAGGACCTCCTCGACGCATTTACGGAAGTCAAACAGGCTCTTAAACAAAAAAACACAACCCTGAGCCTTTATGACCTGCTTATGACATCTCGAGAACACCGTGAGGCTATGGTTCACATGCTGACATCCATATCAGTGGATGAAAACTTGCTAGCGGAGGAGGAAGCGATACATGCTGTCATGTTTCCTTCCGAAGCTGAGCAACCTACGCCTACCTCGCTGACCTTTCACGATAAGTCTATCAAAGGCGATCCTGAGAAAGGTCAGGTCACAACTGAACCTATGTTCATCACCATTCGGGTCGGTTAATACTAGATCCGGAGGGTACACGTGGATGATGGTGCAGCTACAAACGTCATCCCCTATCCCATCGTGGATAGGTTGGGTCTGGTCGACCAGATCACTCCCATGACGACGGCTTGCGTAAAATCGTTCAACGGGGCACGGGTTCAAGTCAAAGGGACGGTGCGTATCGAGTTTGTGGCAGGGGATCAATTCCCGACGGATGCCACATTCTTAGTCGTCGAGGAGATGCCAGGGTTCAACCTGATCCTAGGGAGGTCGTGGTTAGCCCAGCTGAGGGCGGTTTCGTCACCGATACACCAAGAGATACACCTGCCCTATGCCAGAGGGGAGGTCGTGATACGCGGTGATGAAATCACCCCCAGGATCGTCAATAACATTGAAGAAGAGCGGGGTTCGGAGATGGAAACGACTGATGATAAGACCCATCTCCAAATCCTTCAACGAACTGACGTCAATGACGACAGTCTCTCCTGGGCCAACCTGCCATTTCCGGATGGCAGCGTAGAGGAGTCAAATCATAAGTCCCCCCGCCCTTACACCACGCTCAACGTAAAGGGCATTAAGAGACAATTGCGTATTAATGGTTGAACAATGGCCTTTGCGCGCATCATCATATCTTTACACGTTGTTGCGACTTACACTTAGCAGTGTGTTTTATTTCATGCATTTTTACGCTACATTCGCTTTCAGTCTTTACGCTAGTCATTTCTTACGTCATTACGTTTCTTTTACGCATGCTATTCACGCTTTTACATCATTTTAGCATAATTACGCAGGATTGTATACTCTCACCATTTACGTCTTCCGCATTACGTAGTAGTCCCGCAACAGCCTTAAATTAGCCGCGGCCCGCAATGGCCTAAAACTAGTTCTCAGTTTACGCATATGGCCTGCAATGGCCTAAAACTAGCTTTTCCGTTTCATCGCCATAACTTAGGCAAAATCCTTAACAATTACGCTCACGTTTTACAAATAAAAACATAAGAGAAAAACAAATTAATTGATATTTAAAACAACCACCAGGTCTTATAGCGTGTCTTTCAGTCATTCACAAAACACTACTTGACTTCACATCAATAAAACTATGCGTAAACCACAATTACACATCTCCTCTACTGCCGCTGTCACCAGTATCCATTAAGTCCGGCTCTAGCCCTAAGGGATCGTCCTCTAGTGGACCTTCTCTTCTGGGAAGTATTTTCTCACGAAGAACTTCCTCTTCATGGGGTCCTTGATCTGGCACCGGTTCCATAGGGGGACGCTCTTCATCACTGCGTTCTTCCTCCTGTACTGGATCCTCAGCTTGTTCGCCTTCCCTATCCTTTGCCGGTACCTAGATACAGTAAACATATTAGCTAGACAAGACTTAACAACATAATTAGAAAATGCAAACTTAGTCATGCATAAACTTACTTGCGACGGCCCTGCTTCCGCAGCAAAGGGAAGCTTGTCCAGGCCGGCCGACAGGCGCTTCATAATTTCCTCCTCAGATAGGTCAGACCACGCTCCATCTCCCAGGGCAGCTCCAGCCTTCACCTTCCCTTTCTCTACGTCAGTCCAATGAGGTGGGTTCGGGAAGAATGTAGGGATTGTAGTCTGGCCCCCAGGGAGAGTCATCTCCCTTTCCGAGGACGCACTTACAGTCACCTGCTCTTCGAACTTCTTGAAGGCTTCGGAAGCTCCGATGACATCCAGGAAAACTTCCAGGGATTGAGCCTTGACGGCAGAATCGCGATAAAGTTTACGATAAGCGATGCTTTCTCGCTTATACAGATGTTTATTGTCCTTTTCCTTCTGCCCCCACTCTTGCACGCTTGCACAATAATCCCTCCAATCCTGGCTTTTCTGAGCTAGGAGCTCTATCTGCATCTGCTGCTCTATCAACGCCCGACTGGTTTGCACGTTGTTTTTAATGATGGTCCAGTAACGGGAGTAGTCGATAACAGCAGTACGCCAGTCTTCATCGCCCATCTCCCGCGCCTGTAGGAATTCGCACCGTGATCGCAGGTCTCCGACCTCTTTGGTTAGCGACTCGATCCTCTGATCTGACCTCTGCAGCCTTTTCCATAGTTTTTCATTTATGCCCCTACTCTCCCATAAGGAGCGTGTCGAGCGTAACACACATTTACGCATTTCCTCATAAATGTGACGTGGCACGGCTGCCCCATCGGATGGAGGCTCCACTGTGTCCAAGTCAATGGGCTCCGTGGGATCCCATCGGAGGTGAGCTCCTAACAGAAAAAAATCATCAATATTGGTGACACATTACCACTATATAATATCGCAAACTCATTACGGCCATAACATACCAGCTCTAGGTTCGACTCGCTCGAGGCGCTCGATCATATCACTGACAACGCCTTCCATGAAGGCGAACTTGTTAGGAAAGTCTCTCCACGCTCTGCTCAAAGCGACAGACGTGGATGGATCTTCTTCTCCTATAGCGTAATCAAGTTAGAAGCTTTAATTATTAATATAATTCTGCAAAATTTCTAACACATTTATTACCTCTACCAGTGACAGTGGTGACTTCGCCAACGTCTTGTGCCTCCTTTTCCTCTTCATGCACATGAGTCTGTGCGTCGCTGGTTCCAGTAGCTGGGGCCTCCTCACGCACAGGGGTCTGTGCGCGGCTCACTCTAACAGCTGGGGCCTATTCTTTTAAAACTGAGGCCCCTTCCCCACGACTTAGTACCATTGCCCCTGTTTCAGGGGTCAGCTGCTCTGAAATTTTCACTGGTCATATCACAATACGTTTAATATATCATTCCAAATATACTAAGTAAACATTACGTAATACAGTTTTTAATATATCTCCTTCACGCTTACCAGGCGAAGGCTTACTCCGCTGAACTCTGACCACTACAGTTCAGCCTGCGCCACTCTCAGGATCCGTAGAGGCCTTGGTTATACGGAGCCTTTTACACCGAGCTGCAGGTTCTACAATTTCTTCCACCAGGCGTTTACCGCGTGAGGCATCGCCAGTGTAAGTAGGCATTATCCTGCCTACACTGTCGAGGCCTCGGACTCGAGGCGCCGCCAACCCTCTGGTCGTTATAGACAGTGACTCCCCGATGCCTTTCGGAAGATCCTGCCCACGGGTAGTACCGAGGATATGGGTAATCCAAGGTTTGGATAGCTGGTCTCGGTCCTGTTGCACCCAGACTCCATTTCTTTGGACGACCAAAAACTCAGCAAAACGCTGAAGGCAAGCTATGTAGAAGGCGTAATGCACATTGAAACGAGACTCAAGCTTCTTGCGAAGCTTAACCATCTCATTGCGCAGTCCCTTAGCAAAATAGCTTGCCCAATTGAATTGGGTCCCTTCTTCCAGGACCTCCCGCATAATACGGGTTTTTTTTATAGAAAAGAACTTCCCTTGCGAGAGTGTTTTGGGGAAGGTCCGGGCCCGAAAAAGGGGATAAATTGTCTTGGCGAAGCCCAGCTCGAATCTTTCGCAAGGAAACCCTTTAGGCTCCTTTGGGACTCTTACCCACTCCTCCAGCCATTTCTGGTAGTCGAGACTCCTCTTTGCCTTCGCATCTATGGGAAGGTCGTTAGAGGGGACGCAAAAATATCCTCGAAGAGCTGAGCGTCAATTTCGAAACTTACACGCACGTTATGCACGCGCGTGCAAAAACGCTCTGCCTTCTCGTTGAAGGAGTTGACCAGGATCAGCATTTCACTCGCAGGGACATCAGGGGTTACGGCTAAAAATAGGTGCATTAGCCTCGCTTCTCGGATCTTGGTGGTCACCGCAACTGGGGCCGTCGCATGGCTAAGCCAGCGTTGGGCGTCCTTGATGTCACCGTAGTGGAAGAGGACGGTATTCGCCTCGCGGCCGGAAATTGTAAGGGTAATCTCTCGGGATTCCCTGACTAAACAACGTGAAACACAGGTCAAACGAAAACTCATATTATGCAATGCTCACAATGCACAGCTACACCACACAACAATAGAATATGCAGTAGTCTTACCAGATCCAAATGGCAAAGGAAAGGACGGAAGGTTCCTTTGCACGTCCTCAACAGTAAGGGGCAGATCCAGGGTCCAGTCATCATGTAGCCACTCGAGATTCTGGCAATTCTCAAAAGAGTCAGCATAGCGGGTGGGGTACTCACTCATGTCGAAGCCAATTTGCCCCATCACACTGGCGCGTACGTTGCTAGTTGAGGTGAACGCCTTTATTGCCGTTTTGGTCCACGACAACGTATCACCATCTCCTACTAACCTGTTGTCATGAATGAAAAACCTGTACCATACCACATAGACTTGTTTACGCTTTACAAAACTTAGACAACAGACATATAACAATATAGCCAACACAATTGCTTACCCGCCGGAGTAGTACACAGTGCCTGGTGGGTTCTGGAAGTAGGTCGAGACATGGCGAGCCACGAATAGAGTGTTATATGCATGATAACAACTAAACTGGGCCATTTCCCAGATCCAACCTAAGCGCCTCAAACCTCGGGCGCTAGGTTCTCGGTCCTCGGGATGACCAGTATCGATGGCTCCGTCTGTTAGGAAAGCCAGGATCCCTTGTGCAGAACCCACCAGGAGGTGCTCCAGAATGGCACCGGCAATATCGCCAGACAAATTAGACCATACAATGACGCTGTAATTGCGCAGTAAGAACTGCAGAAACTCCAGCGCACCCCTTCGAAACCATATGGCCTTCCCATGCAACCGCGTTTGCGGGGGAGGGACATTGGGGATGATGGGGTTTATACAACACAAAACCCCAACAATATCCAAGACAATCAGAATAGGCTTTTACGTAACGCTGTATGGAAAATCCAATACATAAATCAATGTCTAGATTTGCATTCGCGTGACTAATACAGAAAACCTACAAACTATGCTTAGTTATCCATACCAAAATCGCCCAAACCCTTGCAATAGCGCAAGGTTGGTCCCTGGCAACGGCGATAAACGCAACCCCATCAAACCCTCGCCTTAACCCAAGGTCCGTAATTTGAAATCCGCATTTACGCAGGAAATACTACCAAAAATAGACACTAAAACAACATAAACATGCTAGGAAGGGCCTACGGGTTCAAAGGCGTAGGGTCACGCACTTCAACCACCGCCTGCGAAACGCGCTCCAGATTTCCTTGCACCTCATCGATTTTGGCCAATTTTGCATTCTTCCTTTTGGTTTTAGGTGCCATTGTAACAGTCTCAGAACTTTCGTAGCTTCACTTCTTCGAATCTTAACAAACTACATGCTCCAATCTTCTGCTCCTTCTCCTCTCACTCAGCAACAGCCAACAATTCGAATTCACGACAGCCAACAGCCCCTTCTCAACGAAAACCACTTACTTATATGCAAAGATCACCGACTTGATATCCAATTTCAGCGAGACTTTCCTAAAACGGAACTCGAAAATCAAGATATTAATGCGGCAGATATCGCATGCGCCACTGTCCGAAATGACATTGAACTATCACATCTTATCACCTCGTAATCGGGTAGCATTGATTACAACCTGTTTACAATATTCAAAATTCTGTTAGCTTTCCACGTTCGACAATATCACGTCATGCTTTCTCCTAATCAGTTACGCATTTGGCCATTTTGCAGGACAATTCGCAAATGGACGCAACAATTTCAGCACCTCTAACTTTGACAGGCCCAAACGGGAGGGTAGTTAGGCAATTCGACCCTACACTAGTAGAAATTAACTCCCCTTTGAACGACGTAACCATAGCCGCATCGGAAACGTCCCCAGAATGGCTAGAATAGTCGACGTGCACGCTAGACCTGGAGGCTGGGGACATAACCGAAGACCCCCTCAATGAGGTTTCTATAGTTACGCATAAGGGTGAAGCCAAAACGCTTAAGGTTAGTTCTTTACTAGACCAGAAAACGCACGATTCTATAAAATAGGTCCTGCAAGACAACATCACAGTATTTGCATGGTCATACGAAGATATGCTGGGACTAGATCCCAGGTTAATCCAGCATAACATAATCTTAGACCCGCAGGTTAAAGCAGTTTGGCAAAAGGTACAAAAAATCAAGCCAGAGATCGCGTTAGCCGTGCGTGATGAGATCACTAAGCTGTATCAGGCTGGTTTCATCCGCGTAGTCGACTACTCGCATTGGGTATCTAACATTGTAGTCGTCCCAAAGAAGACCGGAAGCATACGCATCTGCATAGACTTCCAAGATTTGAACAAGGCCACAATCAAAGATAACTTCCCACTATCGAGTATCGACCAACTAGTCGATACAACAGCGGGGCATGCGCTTCTGTCCTTCATGGATGGCTTTTCGGGTTATAACCAGATTCGCATCAACCCAAAACATCAATTAACCACGACCTTCATGACGCCCTGGGGCACTTTTTGCTATACAATGATGCCTTTTGGTCTGAAAAACACCGAAGCAACGTATTAACGAGCCATGACATATATCTTTAGCGACTACCTCCTAGGGAGATTGAATGACTATGTTGACGATATAGCTGTTAAGTCTTTAAAGTCAGAGGATCATTCAGAAGACCTGGAGTTAGTCCTCAAAAGATGCTCTAAATACGATCTCCGGCTTAACCCAAAGAAGTGCGTATCTGGAGTCAAAATCGGATGCATGCTGGGGTTTGTGTTGTCGGAAACTGGCATATGAGTTGACCCTGATAAGGTCAGAGCCATTGTCGAGTTAATGCCTCCTGCAGACCTCACGCAATTACGCGGGTTCCAAGGACGTTTACAGTTTATACGCCGATTCATCTCGAGATTAACCGACAAGCTACACCCGATGCAACATTTGCTAAAAAAGGGGGTTAATTTCGAATGGACGGAGGATTGCCAGCGTGCGTTTGACAGCCTAAAATAGGAACTTCAACACTTACCAACGGTTTTCCCGCCACAAAGGGACCTACCTTTTTACATTTACCTCGCAACTTCGGACGTAGCGTTAGCAGCATTACGTTATCAAAGGAGGGATGATGGGTCGGAAGCGCCCATCTACTACTTGAGCCATGCTCTATTTGCGTACGAAACGAGGTACAACGAAGTAGAGCGTAATTGCCTAGCCTTAGTATTTACGCTAAAAAAGTGTAGACATTATCTTTTTCGTAGCCAGGTTAACATCATTTGTAAAAATAACATCCTTAGGGCCATTACGCAAAACATTACGCAAAACATATACGAGAGTAGTAGAATAGCTCGTTGGAACGGTATCACGGCAGAATTCGATCTGCATTATATTGGCCAATCTTCTACGAAAGGCCAAGCGATAGCCGACCAGTTAGCAACGTCCCCAATTAACAACCAGGCAACCATAGAGCCTAAGTTTCCAGACGAACATGTACATAGTTTAAGCCCTGTCTTAACAGGCCTCGAGGCGACGTTGCATTTCGACTGAGCTTCAACCTCTAAAGGTGGCAGTGCTGCCACCGTTATTACGCTATCACTTGAGGATGTGCGTCTACACGCTTATCGCTTGACCTTCCCCTATACGAACAATGTGGTAGAGTACGAGGGGCTCCTTAGGGGATTACTAATTGCCAGCGAACTTGATGTTCGACACTTGGCGATTAGGGGTGATTCGATGCTCATCATAAATCAGATCATAGGAGTTTACGCTTGCAAAGCTGTACATTTGCAGCCCTACTGCGATAAGGCTAAAGATCTTCTGAAGCGGTTCACGACCATCGATGCTTAACATGTGCCACGCATTGATAACACGCTGGCCGATGCGCTGGCTACATTGGCTTTGAACGTACTCGCACACTTGTTTGACACTTGTCCTGCATTAATAATGGACTGCACAAATCCTATCATTCAGGCGGTGCAAATATCTTCTCTCCTCGAGGAAAGCACGCCAGAATGGTACGACAACATTAAGACTTACCTTCTACAGGGCGAGCTACCGCTTGAATTGACACGCACACAGAAGGATGCGATCCGCAAGCGGGCTAGGCAATACGTCATCATAGGAGACAGTACTCTTTGTAGACGCTCTTTTGATGGCGTACTGCTTACTTGCGTCGACAAGAACCAAGCGCAACACATAATCGATGAAGTCCACGAGGGATTATGCGGGGGCCACGTAGCACCACGGGCTATGGCTCTAAAAATCCGTCGCTTAGGGTACTACTGGCCACGCATGGAAAAGGATTGCCTGACAAAAGTTAAGACTTGTGACACGTGACAGCGACACGCGAATCTCATACACGTGTCACCTACAGAAGTACATACAACACAGATAACATGGCCATTTCAACGATGGGGACTAGACATCGTAGGCCCCATCACGCCGAAATCTTCCGCAGGCCATAGCTTCATAATCATCGCCACTGAGTACTTCACGAAGTGGGTAGAGGCTGTTCCCCTACGGAAGATTACGTCTCAGCAGATTTGCCATTTTATCCTAGACAATATAGTAACTAGATTTGGTCTCCCGATGACTATTGTGACCGACAACGGGCCACAGCTTAGTAGCATGGAAACCAAATCCTTCTATGATAGCCTGGGCATTAGACAATCTTTTTCCTCCCCCTACTACCCACAAGCGAATGGTCAAGCTGAAGCAAAAAATAAGGTTATCATTAATCTGGTCAAGAAAATGCTCGACGGCAACAAGAGACGGTGGCACAAAAAGATCCTCTATGTGCTATGGGCGTATCGTACTACATATAGAACGGCTACAGGTAGTACGCCCTACAGCCTGGTTTACGAGTCCGAAGCAGTGCTGCCTCTCGAGTTGCAAATTCCTTCTCTGAGAATGGTCCTCTCCACCATTATAAATGAGGCTCAACACACCGAGTCTCGGATAATGGATTTGGATTCAGTGGAAGAGAAGCGGATACAGACGCTTGATACAATTGAAAAGTATCAAGACAAGCAGAGGCAGAAACATCGTCACAATCTTCAGCAACGTTCGATCAAGAAAGGGGATTTAGTTCTCAAGGCCGTCCGTGAACCAGTAGGCAAATTCTCTGCAAACTGGGAGGGACCTTTCTTGGTGACTGATGCGTACAGCAACGGAGCATTCAAGTTAGCGAATATCGACGGCAACGAGTTACCCAACCCTGTCAATCACATATATCTGAAGCGGTACTACATATAGCGGCATCTCCAGCGTAAATATCAGGTATGGCAGCAATCGTCCGCTATGACGTTAAACTGGCAACAAGCGTCCGCTATGACATGAAACTGACACACCTTTTACGCATCCGCCACGACGCTAAACTGGCATTGACCGTCCGCCACGACGCTAAACTGGCAAGTTCTAACCATCCGCTACGACGTAAAACTGGCTGTGTTGCATAGGTCCGCTAAGACGAAAAACTGGCATCTTTTGCACACGTCCGCCACAACGCTAAACTGGCACCGGCTGTCCGTCATGACATAAAACTGGAAAAGGTAAGCAACCGTTTGCTGAGACGTAAAACCAGCACAGATTTGTCCTTGGGTCATGACGCGAAACTGACATCCATAGCACGGTCTACTGAGACCTTAAATCAGCCCCGCCACCATCCGCTACGACGTAAAACTAGCATTTCTCGGTCCGCCCAGACTTTAAACTGGAACCATGGTCTGCTAAGACTTAAAACCAGCAATGACAGTCTACCAGGACTTAAAACTGGGACTTACAGGCTGCTACCATCCAAATCAAGCGAGCGTAATCATCCCTGTGCAGCTTCACGACAAGCGGGGTGGGATACTAGGACAATCCCAGCGTCGCTACCCCACCGGCATCCTACTGATTCCTCGGATGTGCTGAGAGGCATACTACTGACCCCTCGGAGATACCCTCACCGTGCCCATTCCAGCGGTGGTACCTCTGAGAGGTTAGCTCCGCCGCTCGGAGCCCTGAAGGCATTCCCATCAATTGCGACTTTGGGGATCTCCGCTCATCATCGCTATCAGGCCCTGGCTTCACAGATTCATCTGGCTGCTTCTTTACATAACCAGTTAGGTGTGCCGGGTCTGATGATCTTTGGTAGGGATATGCTGGGCCGAGCGTCAAGGTTGAAGACTCTGGCCTCGTGCTACAGTTCCTCCTTCACGGCCCGGTCACTTCATCTCGTCTCTGTCGGCACTCATTTCAACAACCTCGCTTGTTGTTCGGACGAGCGATGGTATCCTATGTCTTCTTCTTTGGTTGCAGGTTACTTGCTTCGAAGATGTCGTCCAAAGGTGCATTCATCTTAGCGGTGAAGTGCAAACAGCATTCTGAAATGGCTGCTCAGGTTCGCCCATCTACTTAGAAGTGCATACCTCTTTTCCTCATAATCCTACCCTTGGCTCTTATTTCGTTTTATCCCTACCACCTACTTCCCGCATGCAAAAGTTACATACGTAAAAACGCCCATTGTCCGCACTTGCACTGCAATCAAGCTAGCGCAACGCAGTTAAGTGTCATAGCAGAGACATCGCAGAAGTGACGCGCCATGCTCCTTTTGCAAGCATTCATGCTATAGCCTATAATAGAGAAATCTCGGACTGATGCGCCACGCTCGTCTGAAAGCATTCCTGTTGAGTCTTCCCCGAACCTGTTTCCTACTATATCATCCTATCTCCCGTTCCCTCCATCTTTGCTCTTCTATGTTGATAGGGCAGAGCTTGAGTAGCCATGGATGGACGCTGTGGGTGCTTTTACCAATCCGGTGTTTCGTATTCTTTGTTGACGTCTTTCGGGCAAACCCTCTAACCATCAACAAAGAGGGGCCATTGAAACACTGTGAAAATTGTGAGTCGGCCTCAGGCAAAGATTCGTAATTCAGGCGAGAGCATATATCAGAATCTCAGAAGGGAGAACAAGGCAGAGCGAAACAAAAAGACGCGTCGTATTAAGTCTTTGACTTCCTTGGCAGACTCCCAATCTTACTATGTTTTCTCTTTTTACGCTATATCATGCGACACAGCATAATAACGCTTAGCGTGATTTTGTTTAACATAGTCCGGCATCAGGAGGCCATTTACTTCAGCATGAGGAGAGGCTTGAGCAGTGTAATATGCGATTTCTCGTATATTTTGCTAAGTCTTTTGTTCAAGACCAAGTTTACGCTCTGTTACGCATGGCAGCATAATGGGCTACGAAAAGGTCAAAGGCAAAGCCCAAGGAAGCAGAACAGACCAGCTCCTTTCTCTTGGCGTGTGGATTGCTCGTCTTACACTCATTACGCAACGTAGCGTATCTCAGCGTAATGCATTGCCAAGCTAATCATCATTTATGCTTCACTACACTCGGCGGCGTAAACAAACGTAAAACAGCTTAAACCTATTGTTTCCATGCTTTGTTACGCTCTGACACGCGACACAACGCGAATGAGCGTAATGCAACCCAAAGTCAGCTGAAACATGCCCGACGCACATCTGTTATTCACATGCACAGTACGCAAATGAGCGTATTGTGCGTAATCACAAAGCTTGATACAAAATGGTCAGGTCAACCGTACCCGAAAAGTTTGGGACACACGCCATCAGGGTTGCGCCTTTTCCATAGAACGTCGCAGCCCATAAATACTCCATTTGACAATGATACAGGGGTTGGCAAAAATCAAAAAGGCAAGGGCATTTTCTGAGCACCAGAGCACGTAGCATTTTTTGAGCAGAGACGAACAGAAAAGCAGAGACAGAGCACATTTCACTTGAGCATTGACAGCAGGAGCGATCGGTCCGTTGGTGAAGACACAACTTTCTCCATTGGTGATCGCTGACATTCCCGAGTAGGGACTACCCAAAGTAGGAGGAGCAGATCAAAGATCGCGAGATCGTCTTGCACGGTTTGCAGGCTCCATCGATCAGAAACAGTTAATCGGTAGACGTTGAAACTTGATCTTCCTTGCGTCCCATCCTTGGCCTACAAGGTAGATCGGACTTCATTCTGTATTTAGCTTGGACGGTTTTCTTGTTGTTCTGTGCTTGCTTCACATCAAGTAATCGGGGCCTCCCCATTGTAACGTGATATACAAAACATTTATTCTTCAAGTCAAAGTGTAAATCTCGAAACCACGTGTTTCTCTCGTGTTTGCCTCTTCTTATCATGTTAACATTATCATCATTATATTCATCTACGTTGTTTTCTCCTCATTTTGTGACTCGTCGAATCAAATCAATCCACGGGTTATTCACAATCTCCATTGTTTTACTGATTAGTAAGTCCCTGTCTGATCGACAAGACCGTTCAGGGCGCCGTGGATTCGTTTTTCCAGCATAGCCCTCGCGCGGATCCGTGGTTAAGACTGTGTACATGGGATTTTGTTTGGTATTTTCCAGCTGCCGACATTTTCCGTCGTTACAATGTCCATTTGATAAACTCTTTAGATTTGAAGGCGGGTCCATTGTCTGACACTAACACTTCGGGTAGACCAAATCTACTTAGAATGTGGTCTTCTAGAAACTTAATCACCTCTGATGCTGAACTTCCTCTTAGAACCTTTGCTTCAGACCATTTAGTGAAATAATCAGTAGCTGTGAGAATAAACTTGTATCCAGCTCTTGAAGGAGTAATTGTACCAATAAAATCCAAACCCCATTGCTGAAATGGTCTATCTGCAACTACTGGCTTTAAAGGGACTCTTGCCTTTTTAATTTTGGGCCCATGAATTTGACATTTATAGCATTTTTGAATCTTTGAACTAATGTTGTGATACATGGAAGGCCAGTAATATCCATATCAAAGAATATGTTGCATAGTCGACTTAGGGGATTCATAAAGTAAATTCAAATGATCATGAAATTGTTCCAAAATGAAACTAATTTGATCATTATGAACACATTCCAATAAAACCCCTCAAAAATATTTTCTATATCATAGACCATCTTTAACAATGAATCTTAGTGTTCTTTTGAAGAAAGCTCTCTTTTGACTTGTAGTTAAATTATTTGGGATATTCCTTGTATTAAGAAATTTGATAATTTCATTATACCAATTCTCTTCATGGGTGTCAAGTGTACATACTTCACTTTCTCTGGCCATTAACTTGGCTAATCCCATTCCCTTAATTGTTTTGTATATTTCCAATGAAAATCTGAAACTTTGCAACTTTATAAGACATTTTCCTTTTTTTAATCCGATCTCATTTTAGGCTAGAAATCCCTTGACTATAGGTTCAATTAGCATAATGTGGACTAATGAACTTTCCAAATAATATTTAAAATGCTGAAGTGCTTTGATGACTACAAATGCTTATTTCTCTAAGTCTGAATAATTTAATTATGAACCTTTCAACTGATACCCAAAAAATCCAATTAGTTCATCTTGACCTTCATCATCTTTTTGTGTTAGAATAGCAACGATAGAATCATTCGAAGCAAAAGAATATAACCAAAAATCTTTTTTTAGCCTAGGCTTCACCAAATATGGAGCCTCTTGTATAGCATTTTTAATTTATGATAAAGCTCTCTTTGATTTTGGTGTTTTCTTTACTTGGACGTCCTTTTTTAGCATATGCATCAAAGGTTTGGTAATTTCAGTAAACTCGGGGATGAACTTTTTCACAAAGTTTATCTTCTCAAAGAAAGATCTAAGAGATTTCTTACTTGTGGGATGTTCAATATTAGGTACTGCTTGGATTCAGGAATTGTCTATGACAATTCTTTCTTGACATATCACATGGCCTAATAAGCTTCCGGATTTAACCTCGAAGATACACTTCTTAAGATTTAATGAAATACCAAACTCATGACATCTGTCGAAAACTTGCTGGAGATGATTAATATGATCTTCTTTTTTTCTTAAGAATATTGTAATATCATCTAAATAAACCATCACAAATTTCCCTAATAAATCCTTAAATGCTAAATCCATTGCTCTTTGGAAAGTAGCTCCAGCATTTGACAATCCAAATGACATTCTTTGGTAAGAAAAAGTTCCCCATTTGGTTATAAATGCTATTTTGTATCTATCATTCTTATCTACCACGATTTGATTATAACTTGAGAAACCATCTACGAAACAATATACTTGACAACCTGAGACTTTAATCAGCATCTCATCAATTCTTGGAAGTGGATACTTATCCTTTTTTGAGGCATCATTCAGATTTCTAAA
>MNCI01005473.1:145525-169960 GCA_015680685.1 Gnetum montanum | reverse complement strand
AAAAACATTTGAGCACAACTCTGCGAATCTACTTCTAATTTTCCCCAGAGAAAGAGATAGTTCCACAAGAAAACTAGAAATAGAGCAAGATTCAATGGAAATAGAAAGAAGAGAACAAGAAAGCAGATTTGTGTAAAGATCTCAAATGTTTAAATAAGGTAAAATGATACGTGTAAACACTTCGCAATAAAGCTATCCAAAATTCAATAACTATGAATTGTTCAAACTTCCAAGGCTCAAAATAAGCAATTTCTTTAAGACATTCCTACTACGCTACCCAAAAAATTGCTGCGTAAACTATCATGTATGAGACTCTATTTTGGCTAGATAATGGATGTCAACAATTGCATTCAATAGAACCTTTAAAAGACTTGACAATTTATAATTAAAATACCATGGAGATTTACTTTAAAGATAAAAGAAGCTATTCTGGTCCTATCAAAATACCAAAGATTTTCTGAACCCTCTTGACTATTGAATCGTTCAATGGCTTGACTACATGGAGAGGCTCTCTTAAAACAATCTCAATAGTTGTTCTTATACATTGCACAATAATAAAATTCACTACTAAAATGCTCTTAAGGCTTTCAAACACAAAATCTTCTATGGAAGAATTTTAATAGAAATTTTTTATCGTGCAACAAGAACAGCAATCTAAAAATCCCAAAATTACTTGCCAAGCATGATACTATGAAAACCACTGGCTAAACAATTTAAAAAAAATAAAAAATAAACATAATGCACAGGACTATGACAAAGAGGCTGAAATGTTGTCTTTAACAAGTCATCTTATAAGCAATCTTTCACAATGTCTTCTTTACAAATCCTCCTCCAAAATCCAAAGTGAGACCCCTAGTGTGTGATCCCAAAATGTGTGACCCCGAGTGAGATCCCCTTCCTTCCTACCCTTGAAGCCCTTTTATAGGGTCTCATAGGTAGTTAGGTATTCAAAATATCTTGGATAACTTCTCTCCCAAGTAAGGAAGTTATTACTTGCCCAACAAGTTAGGAAGTTGTAACTTATACATGAAGTTAGGAGAAAATCATGCTAACATTGGCATGTGTAAATATTACAAATATCTCTTTTATAAGCAACAACCTATATAATAATTTTTAAAATAAATCCAAGATCTCCATACTATAAGAGCTTCATACAATTGTCATTTTATTTTAATTATTTAGGATTTTAATTACTAAATTTCATTAAGCCCTAGTAATTCTCATGATCAGGCTGTATTAAGAAAGTAATTTGGCATCCACCTTAGTGTAGATGTTGGTGGAGGCAGCTGTATGGTCTTAAAAATTAATAAAGCCGATCCTTGCAAATTTCTGATACTATATAATTAAATCATATGAATTTTATATCCATGTAAAATTTGCTGCTGGCTTCCTTGGAAAAATGACGTTTTTTGGAAAAACAAATTTGAATACGATGGTGGTTACTTGGTGTCGTTAAGAATGCCTTCGAATGTGAAGTCCGAATGTGAAGGCGCCAGGCCTGGAACTGCCTAGTTTCTGCAATCAGTTTCAAATTATTTCGCCCTGTGCCGATCTCAGCCAGAACCATATATCAATTGCCACCACAAAAGAAGGCTTTGTCACTGCATCCGGTAATGTTGCTGTGTGGTGTTCAGTTGCTGAAGAGCAGAGGAGGAAGAGTTTCCTTGGGAACCATATGATGTAGAAGCACAGGTCTGTCATCGACATTGAACATGAAATCCACATCAAGAACAGCTCCAGGATACATTTTCAGCAGTTGAGCCATGTCCCAAATGCTGAATAGATCCCACGTTTGAAACGCCTTTCTGTACGTCTGCACAAACATCCTCCCACCCACAATTGTTATCTGAAATTCGCATATTTCTACGCAGATTCCACCATTTTCAAGCTTATTCCCAATTCTCTCGCGGCTCCGTTATTCTTCCTCCATGGTCACAGATCATGTCGGATCCACCGAAAAGATAGTGGGCAGTAGTGATTATCATTTCTGTTATCATTCCTGGTAATCCTCTGCTGCGCTGTGAACGGCGTGGCTGAACATGCGGTTCTGGAAGAACAGGCCAGAGTTTCTTTAGTTTGGCTGATTTATTCCCACAGTGTTGCGCTATCCATGTTCATCACCACATTACTTCTGCAACCTTGTCCTCCGCCCACGCGGCTGCGGAGCAAGGCCCTGGCCCAGGTTCGCACGCACGTGCTCAGCGTTGCAGAAACACTCGATCGAAACGCAAGCGTAGTTGCCGCTGCTAGTATTATTGTTTCCACCATTATTTTCGCTGCTGTTATGCTCCAACGCGGAAACCCTAGGTCTGCTATGGTGTCATGACTGCCATTTTCAAGCACGTATCTGAAAGTTTTGAGATGTGCAAGCACATCATCTTCACGATGGGGATTCTGCATGGTGGCATCGCTGAACCTCTAGATACAGTGTGCTAGAGGTCTCTTAGGGATCCTTAAACCACACTCTGCTTCTGTTGCCATTTCAGGCTCCTCCAGCTCTGGCTCAAATTGTGCTTGTACTTGGATTTGCAGAGGTATGGCCTCGATCGTATATTGGAATAATATTTGAATCAGGAGCCAAACCCTTGCAGACGGGGCATTCGTGCGACTGTGAGTGCAGGTGGAGCCATTGATAAAGGCAGGCCCAGTAGAAGAGATGCCTGCACGCTATAACCACTGGACCTGCCACCATATCCAAGCAAATGTTGCACTCAGAATCCTTCCAATTTCCTCTTCTATTTTCATTTCCATTGCTGCCATTACCGTCCTACCAAATTAGCTGCACTAAAATTGTCGGTGGCTGCGACGAGTTCTTGAAGGGAGAGTTTTAAAAACTATTCACCCAACCTGGGAATCTATAATTTGGCCTTTTTGTTTTTCCTTTTATGAAATAGGATACCTGTACAAACCAACCAAAGAAAACCAGTTAAAAGGCTGCTAATGAGCACAATTTTCAGAATTCTATTGCTCCTGGTGTTTTAGAGAATTGTTGATGATGCTGTACAAACATGACTTGGCTACTGTTCCATGAAATGGTAAAAATGTGCTAACAGAAAGCAAACCAATTTTCCTCACAACTCTCACATGATAAAGAAGGAAAAACCATTTAATCTTCTACACATGAATCTTGTTTGGCCAATGCCCATTATTTCAATAGAAGAGATAAATAATTTTATGGTCACAGTAGATGACTACTCAAGATACACTTTGACTTACAATTTGAAGCTAAAGGATGAAGCCATCAAATAATTTGAAAATTTTTATAAGTTGATTAAAAAATCCAAGAATGTTAAGATTAAGACCATCGAATTAGAAAAAGGAGGTGAATTTATAAATAAAAAATTTTAAAAGTTCTATAAAGAAAATGTTATTTTTCATTAGATAACATGTTGATATAGCTTAAAATGAAATGGAGTAGCTAAAAAAAGAATAGAATAATATAAGACATGTTAAGGTGCTTACTAAAGCATATCTCACTATGTAATTAATATTGGAGTACGTTCATCACAACTACTTGTTAAATTTTTAATTGAATCATAGTAATTAAGACAAATCTTCATATGAAGTTCTATAGAATAGAATTTCTAAATTATGTCATATGAGAATATTTGCATATCATTGATATGTAAAGATGCTAAAACAATTCATTGATAAACTTGAAGATAGAGGAAAGAAATGTATTTTTCTTGGTTATGATTCTAATACTATTAGATACAGGTACTATGATCTAATGAATGAGAAATGACATGTTTCAAGAAATATTATATTTGATGAAAGAAAGTTCACTACACGTGACTTTTTCAAACAACAAGGAAAATTGAACACATATATAAGTTTAAAACCTTGGGTTCAAAGAGATCATTCTCAAACTCAAATGCTAGACACAAATTTTGAAAGAAGAACTACAAGATCTCACAATATTACAAAGATGGCATGTTTGTCAATCTCAAATGAACCAACCAATGTCAAGGAAGCCATGAGATTAAAAGTTTGGAAAAAATCCATAAACAAAGAGTACAATGCAATCCTAAGAAATAACACATGGGAATTAGTGGATAAACAAAAAGATGAAAATGGTAGTAATTGAAATCAAATATATAAAACAAAGTACAATGAGAAACAAGAAGTCACAACACATAGAGAAAGGATTATGATAAGAAGATTCAAACAAAAGAAACACTTTAATTATGAAGAAATCATTGTACTAGTGGCTAGATTTGAAATCATCAAGCTCATTCTCTCCATAGGAGCACGTAAAGAACTAAAGGTTCAACAAATGGATGTCATCTTAGCATTTCTAAATGGATACATTAAACAAGAGGTATACATCTACTAGCCCAAAGGTTATCTTATGAAAGGAAGAGATAATAATGTATGGAAACTCAACAAAGCTCTATATGGCCTAAGGCAAGCACCTAGGGCCTGGTTCTAGAGAATTAATGGCTATCTTACTAGAAAGAATTATCAAAATTGCATGTTTAAACAACACCATATTTCAAGAAGGAAGGAGATGATTTCATCATTGATAAATTCATTAAATGTAAATGATGTGATATCATATCTATGATATCATAGCTCTACTTATGTCACCGTAGATACAATATAGTGAGTCATGGTCTCCACTATAATTACTAACCCACTATCGTGCCAAAGAAACAACTTTGGTCTAATACTTAGGCAAATTCTTGTAGTTTTTTTTCTTGATTTATACGTAGCAATATAGTGAATGCCTGTAGTGTGGTGTTAAGAAATCATATGGAATCTTTGTTCAAGTCAATTATTCTTGGGAACAATTCATGACCAAAAGTAAAGATCAAGATTAATTCCCACTATTGTATCATTCTACTTAGCTTACTTTACTTTTACTTTATTTTTCTGACTTAGTTTAATTTTCACCTTTTAATATGTTTACTTTGATTAAGTTGTTTACAATTTCTAAGAACTTTACTTTTCCATTGTTCCTTAGTACGACAGTATAAGCATGACTAGATTCAAATGTATAGTGTAATGATTTGATAATTTGTGTAGTGTTATTACTTGGTTCACCTAGTAGCATAAGACTTGGTAATCCTAGTGATGGTTACATAAGCCCAAGACGTGAATGGTAAACCAAGAATGAATACTTATTGCCTATAGGCCAGAATAGTTTCTTTATTATTCTATTTCAATCATGTTCACACTTTTTCTTAGTTTGATACAACAACATCAATATATCAAATGCCTCACCGAGAGTTAAATTATACAAATTGCACTTTACTAACTCAAAGTGAGAAGACAATGATGATGAATTGAACCTCAACAACTAAAGAATCTACAATGGCCATCTACAGATTCTGATCAGGTCACACGTGTGTACTTGTGACATGTATGATGGAGTGTTGGAATCCCCAACTACTTATCATTAGCATTGTTCTTAGGGATGTGTCAATGTTTGCTAAGTAGTTGATTTTAGAAAGTTTATTGTGTTAAGAATCATCAATTAAATCCTTCATACTTAAACAAATTTTCCCAAAGTACACACTTAAGGCATTAAACATCTAATATGACTTCTATAAATAAGAAGAAATCACCACTTGCTAATGAATTTAATAAGAGTCATGATAGGAAATATAATAATGAAGACTGAAGTGTGCCCATGTAAACTAGAATTTAATATGCTCACATTGATCCATATTATCTTGACTTCACATTTATCTTTCACCAGGATGAATAACTAAGGTGGAGAGATTTACAAGGAAACATTGTTTTACCTCTAGAATGTTTTGCAGTGTCAATGTTGCAAGTAATCCTTATAAGGTCAAATCTTGGTCATGTATAAGAAGGGTACTAATCACAAAGCATATGACTAGGTCATACCAATCAACTAAAGCTTATGTAAGAAGGGATGCCACTATGGAGATAAGGCATGAGCTTTATAAGGAATAGAAAGTACCACAAACGGTTATCTTAAAAGAAATAGACGATGCTATGTTCCACATGTAGAAATTCTATCAAATCCATGGATCTTAATCTCACATGCCAATCATCTGTATTAAAGATATCACCAAAATACAATTGCATTTAGCTCTTGTGAAAACATCCAAAGGAGATAAGGAAGTCTTCACATTACGGAGGAACTCAAGGCTTAGAACCTTCACTAAATCAAAAAGGAATGAATCAAAAAGTTATAGAAGGAGAACTAGCCAACATCATTCTTCAACTTCTTCCTCTTCCTTCTCATACTCCTCCAGAGAGTATGAGAAGAGAGAAAGAAGAATGAGGAATCATGATAGGAAGAGACAAAGGGATCCTAAGAGACATGAGAGTCAAAGAAGACATCTTGGTAAAGAAGAGGATAATTATGATAGAAGAGAAGAAAGGAGCATATATGAAGAGAGAGGGAATTATGAGCATTGAAGGGATGATCACTACAATAGAGCTCATGAACCTAAAGATTATGAAGAACTCCTACTGTCCACTCATAACATGATTAACATTAGAGAAGTAGTGTATATTCCTACCAGGAACATAAGGTATAGTTGCATCAAGAAACTAAACATGAATAATATTATCAAATTTAAAGGTGGATAGAACGTAGATGTATAGCACCATCTTTAAGCCTTCCACGATGCTTTTGCCCTATAAAACATTTAAAAAAATTGGCAGAAACTAAAGTTGTTTATGAGAATACTCATAAAGGAAGTAGAGAGCTAGTATTGATCCTTAGAATTGAAATCTATTTAAAGATGGAGTACCATGTTAGAGCAGTTCAATGAAAAATATCAAACCTATTCCAAAGTGTCTAATTTGAGAAAATAGATTCAAGGATGGAACCAAGGGACACATGAATCCCTTGATGTGATAATGGGTAGGTACTATTCATTGCTACATAGGTGTCCAGGTCATAGATTTTCTCAAAAAAAGCAAATATGATATATTGTTGATGAGCTTCGAAACAAAATAATGAAGAAAAGACTCACTAACCATTGTTGACAACAATAGATATTTGAAGAACAATAGATGAGCTTGGTAGGTTATTCAAGGTAGGTTATTCAAGATGACAACTCATCCCATTCAAAGACTCACTAACCAAGTGGCAAAAGAAGAAAGAGAATTAAGAAAATGAAATGACTTGAAGAATACAATAGAGATCCCACCATCAAAAAAGGGATGTAAGAATATAGGAATCATAGAAAGAGAAAACTTTAGAAGAAATAATTCAATGGAAGATGTGACTTATTTAGAAATTAGTTAATGACATAGCAACCAAGGTAGAGAAAATGTGGGATTCTATAGATGAAAAATTTACCATAGCATTGAAGGTAGTAGAAAAGAAGATTGAACAAGCCCTAAATCAAAGTAAAGACAAGAAGAAAAGAAGAGATAATGGGTGAGAATACTACAGAAATAAAGGAAAAGTTGTTGCAATAGAGGAAATCCTAAATTCTAGTTCAAAAGATGATAAAGGATGTAAAGTATGCTAATATGAACATCATAAAGGATATTACCTTGTTATGGTCCACTTATAGGAGTCTAGGGAATATGTACTTAACTTGAAATTTGTTAAGAAATAGATACCTAGAGGATTACTTTATTCACAAGGTAACTTGAGATAGGCCTATCAACAAACATACTATCCAAGTGGAGCATATCCTCAACTACAAGACTAGTACCAGTAGTAGTGGTAATAACCACAAGCATTGAGAATGCCATCACCAAGGTAATAGTATCCATATAGGCAACTTGATCCCTATGGATACTATGTTTAATGTCCAATTTCTCTAGGGAATACTTTGGTCCATGCTTCTTCTTACTACTATCCACTGGAATATCATTGACCCACTACTTCATAGATGGATTCAAATTCTTACATGCGACAACCAATAGTTGGTTCCTCACTTCAAACTTGTAATTCCTTACCACTAGTATAGACATTGGTTATGCAAGAAGAGCTACCAACATAGCTGCAACAAAAAAGCACTATGAGGGTACTAAATACATAAGAGGATATAGTCACGAATGAACTAAGGGGCAAGAAACATCCTTTTTTTAGGACAAGCTTAGGAAAGGTTCAAAGAATGGGGACTTCACCTAACTCTATCCCATGCACATGCATTCCTTCAAAGAACACTATGCTTCTAGTACTTACAAATAAGAAAGTCATCACTATCATGTTTACATAGACAATTACACACTAGATTAAAGTAGGAGCACTTTCCAAGAAGAGAATAGATCTTAGAAGTCCCTTAGTTTAGCTTTAAATAACAAGATATAAACCATGAGAAACTCTCTTAGATTCTAGGTTAGGAATAAACCTTGTTTCACAAGACATGTATAAAGGCTTGGAACTTGCCCTTGCTTAAGAAGATCAACATACGATTAGAGCTTATAGACCAGTCCATTGCTATTACACTTGGAAAAAGTAGAAGATATTATCACTACTATCAATGGTTGGTCCTATCCTACTCACTTTCTAGTTATTCATGTAGAAAAGAACATAGGATAATTCCCCATAATTATGGGAAGTGCATGGCTTAGCACTAGAGATGCTAAGCTTGGAATCAAAGACTTGTCCTTGGAAATCTCCAAGGAAAATGAAGTTGGAATCATTAAGAGCCACAGAGTTCCATGTATCGCATACAATGATAATTGGTGTAATTGTGTGAAGAGAATTTATGCTATCAAAGATAACACCATCACTGCATGCAATGGATGTATTAAAGACGTGTGTACAAAAATGCTTGTATGTAGTAGCTATTCAACAAGAAGCCACATAGTGATTGATATTTGAAGAGGAGACTGAATCCAATATGTGCATGTGGATACCATAGTAGGAGAACAATATTACAAATTTCTATATGACTATAGTAGGTATAATCAAATTTGCATTGCACTAGAAGACCAAGAAAAGATCACATTCATTAGTTTATGGGGGACTTTTGCATACAAGTAGATGTCCTTCAGCTTGTGTAATGCACTTGCTACCTTTCAAAGACTTGTATTCAACATCTTCTAGAAGAGAACTCGTAATGGAGTTGAAGTCTTTAAAAAAAACTTCTCTACATATGGGTTAGATTTTAAATAGGCCTTAGACCATTTGGAGCAAGTATTAAAAAGATGCGTAGAAACTAATCTCAATCTTAATTAGCAGAAAATCCATTTAATGGTTTAGGATGGTATAGTTTTGAAGCATATAATAGCTCACAAGGAAATAGAGGTAGATCCAAAGAAGATTAGAGTTATTCAAAACATCAGTTAGAGGCCACAAACTATCAAAGACATCAAATCATTTCTTGATCATATAGGACACTACAGAAGATTCATTAAAGTTTTTTCAAAGATTGAGAAACCATTGATGGAACTAACTAAGAAAGATGCACCATTTCTATGGAGAGGGTAGTGTCAGAAATCATTTGGGACCTTAAAATAGAAATTAATTAAGACACTAATCCTTTGAGTACTAGATTTATCAAAGCCTTATCACATTATGATAGATGCTTCAAACTACACACTGGGAGTAATATTGACTTAAGTAGACAAGTAGAAAAGACCCTATTATATACACTACACTAGTTAAAGTATCACAGGGGCATAACTTAGCTACACCATAACAAAAAAGGAGCTAATGGTTGTGATGTATGGACTTGAAAAATTCAGTTATTATATGCTTAGGTATCCTGTTTATGTCCACATAGATCATAGTGCCATTAGATTTCTAATGAACAAACCAATGGTTAGTCCTAGAGTGATAAGATTGCTAGTTATCTTACAAGAATTTGACATTACCATGATCAATAAGAAAGGAACCAAAAATGTGGTTGCAAATCATTTATTAAAACTAAGATGGGAACCCCAAGAGAATGATGAATCAGTATCAGATCAACTTTCTAATAAAAACATATTTACCAAAATTGCAATGGCTGTAGACTTGCCAGAGAAGTCATGGCTTACTGATTATATAGCATATCTTACCAAACAAGAACTTCCTATTGAATGGGATAAGAAATATAAGGAATAGTTCGTCCACAAAGTGAAAAGATATATGGAAATCAATGGGAACCTTTACAAGATATGCATTGATGGCTTGATAAGGTGGTGCATTCTAGAAGAGATTAATAAAGAGTCCTACAAGATATGCATGAAAGACCATGTAGTGGTCGCTACATAGGATGAAGGACAATACTAAAATTAATAATGGCAAGTTACTCTTGGCCTACCATATTCAAGAATGCAAACTGGTTTGCATAATCTTATGAAAGATGTCAAAGAGATGAAGGGTTGATAGCTAGAAATGAAGGATCACAATAATAGATATAGACATATGGGGAATTGACTTCATGGATCCTATCATACCAATGTCAAATGGAAAGTCTTACATTATAGTTACAATTAATTATTTTACAAAGTGGGTAGAAGTAGCTACAGTCAAGGATTGCATAACAAAAACAATTGCTAAATTATTTCACCAATATGTGGTGAATAGATTTGGAGTATCAAGCATGCTTATATCTGACAATGGAACTCACTTTACAAGAGCTACATTCAAAAAGCTAATGCAACAACTTAGGGTGAATCATAAACTAACTACACCATAGCATGCCCAAATAAGTGGTCACATAGAAGTGACTAATTAGGAAATCACAAGAACATTAACTATAACAGTTAGTCATTACAGGAAGGATTGGAGCACGAAAATGAATGATGCTCTATGGGCATATAGATTTACCTAGAAACTTCCTATAGGGTATTTCCTAATGATTTAGTTTACGGTAAACTATCCACATTACCAATCCTAGAAAAACTTAATAACCTTTCTATTGCTAGTTCACTTGACCTCAATTTAAGCTTAGCTCAAAGAGAATGTCTCATGAATCTCAATCTTCTGTACAAAAATCGATTGATAGTCCAAATGAGTAATGAAATTCACAAAGAATAATCTAAATATAGGCATGATGTCAGAATAAGATAAGTATCAATCAAGTTGGGTGATAAAGTCCTCTAGTATAATCCCAACCATGTCCCACAAAAGGTTAAGTTTCAAATCTTATGAGAAGAACCATATATCATCCATGCTACGTAGCAATCTAGTGCCATGCAGATCTATCACCTAATAACCCCATAGAAGCTAATTATTGTTAATATTTAACAAGTTAAGCCATACCATGAATTTTCTTACTATTTTAAGAACTCTACCCTTTCCACCAAGCAGTTTAACACTCATTCCATCTTCCAAATATCCACTTCTCATAATAGTCATGGGTGTGTTAAATTTGATACTTAGGCATAGGTTTTCCATATGATATTTTTGTACTTTTTACCTTTTTGCTTTTCTTAGTAATTTTTACATTCTTTTGTGTTTTTTCCATTAATTAATCATTTTTATTCTTTAACACCTTTTAAATTATTCCTACATTTTTTTGTATAATTTTTTCTATTCTTATCATTTGTATATAATTTTTCATCTTTCTTGTACATATTTTTGTTGATTTTTCTAATAAAGAAAAAAGGAATAAAATAAGATGTAGTTCCAATAATGTGAATTTGACCCTATATTATCAAATCATTGGAGAAATGATTCTATATATAGTGAGACACTCATTTCCAATAATAAGAGGTTCTTACCATGGACATAATGATATTATTTCTACAATAAATTCAAAATAAATTTGTGATAAAAGTGAAAAATCAAGAGGTAGTGAAAAGGGTGCGACATCAAGGGTATTTGAAGATTATCTAGGGCTACTACAAGTCTTATCTTCCTAATTAAGCTATATTATTTACTTGAGTTCTAACAAAAAATGGAAGTATATAAAAAATAAGTGGTGCCTTACCATGTCACTAGAAAGACATGTTACCCATGCTTGAAGGTAGTCCTCTGGCAAGGTTGGCATAGTAATAATCTAATAAATACACAAAATAAAATTATTTTGGGGTTTTCACTAGAAAGACATGTTACCCATGTGTAAAGATAGATGACTTTTCAAAAACTTCAAGGTTTCTTAGACCCACATTAATTATAGGGCTAGAAAGACATGTTACCGATGCTTGAAGGCACTTCTTTGTTCAATGGTCAAGATTCCTTTAAAAGAAGTATGCTATTAATAAACTACTTCTTTAAACTTCATTACCAAGTATTAACACTCATTATAGTTATGATAGTCTTGTGGTTGTTGGGTTTGAGATGATACAATGCAATGTCACTGATATGTGGTATGAACTTGGTTTAAATCTTGAACAGAAAGGATAATGATTACTTTACCAATATATTACACATAGAATTCATTATGCCTATGGTAAGACACCTCATGTCCCATTTTCTGCAATCCTTGCTACTTTCATTCCATCTCATCATTATATATAATCATATTTTCATGGTTTTATATAATATAGTGTTATTTTTTCATTTAGGTGATACTAACATGTGTGTTTTGGAAGATAGGTATGTTTAACATTCAACTCCCTAAGTACCTATGAACACTTGTACGTGTGGTTATACAAGGGCACTAAGGGTTGGAGCTTGCTTTGGGGAGAATCCAATTGTATAACTTTTGTGCTTCATACCTGATGATAAATTCCACATCATCTTATGCCTCCAAAACATTTAAACCATCATTCTTACTTTGTTACAAACACATAAGCTGATCATAACTTTGGCCATTCTTATCAACCATTTCTAGTAAACCTAATCAACTTACTTTGCCTAAGATTCCATTTTTCATACATTTTTAATAATAAGTTATCATATTTTGAGCATCATCCTTACTTCAAGACCTTCTAAACCACTTCTACATCTTCCAAACTATTCATTTCACTCAATTTTTCCATTAGAAATTACTCAAAATCTCAAATTTTTTGATGGTGACATTGTAGCTATGATGTATTAGGTCCTAATATGTTGTAGCTACAATGTCATATCAATGATGTTACCATAAAAATCCATATATACATGCAAGGAGTTAGAAATATTTCATTCTTCTCATTTGATGCATAGGGATTTCATGTCATTTTTCTAACCCTTTAGCCACCAAAATTCTAAGCTTGCTAACTTCCTTACTATAGCTTTGATTATCGTTATTCTTGAACCCTCTTGATCATGGGGTGATCAAATTGTCATGGGGGAGAGCACTACACATAATTTATGATATTTGAGGAAGATTTTTCTAATGCCTAGAAGAGTACATTAAGGGTAAGAATAATAATAAACCATCAAATCTTGATCAAATAATTGAATAAGAGCTAATAATCTTAATCATCCCTCCTAATTACCCATTCAAATACAGAATAAGTAAGAAAATAATAATTGTGAGAGGCCATAACAATTAAAAGAGACAACAAATAAGGGTTTCTTTTTGAAATTTTTCTAACTCTGCAATCTTAATAAGAGCTATACAGTCATTATAAGAGAAAGTTTTGATCAAATCCAAGAACTCAAGAGAGAATTATGAACCATTAGGAATTTACTTAAAATCCTTGGTTAATCTCAAATGAATCCTTTATGATTGTAGATGGTTCCTAAAAGACTTGTAGCCAAAGGATCCTCACAGAAAATGAGTAAGAAACCTAGGGGTAGAGATAAAGCTAGAGAATAGACTCCACAGGCTGAGAAAGAGGCTCAATCCTTCAAAATTAGTTAACACTTATGATGGAACATTCTACATAAGTAGAGGTTGAAGCACCACCAACTCAAGAGCAGGGATAGTGCCTCATGCTATTAGGTGAATGTCTCCATGTTATTTAGGAGAAATAAATCATGTCCATAATCATTGTGAAACTTAACTTTGAACCGTTTATAGAGTTTTCACTTGCCAATGTTCGAGAGAAACTCCAAGCCTCTCCTCTTTGGCCAACTTTGTTATGCAGTGGAGAATGGTATTTAGGGAAAGTCTACCAATTTCAGAAAAATAAGCAAGATAATGCTACTATCAAAATTAAGGAAATCATAGTGCCCTATTTAGTTGAAGTAATCACAAAGTCATTGAACCTTCCAAATTTTTGAGCAAACATTGCATAAATATCTACAATATCTAACACTAATGCAAAGAGGTTGTGGCTACAAAGGGCATATGGTAACGTAGATAAATAATATAGTAAATTATCTACCAAAGAGAAAATATATTTTAAGATCAAGACTTACCATATTTTTCCCACCAAAATATTAAATAGATTTTTCACCTATGCTGTAAGAGAAAGTGCCATCCTTATGAGGAAATTCCAATCAAGCATGGCTCACTTATTATTTCCAGAAATTCAAAGAAGCTTTAAAGAGAAGAAGGCAAGGAAACTTACTTTTTGATTCCCTTGCCTCATAAGAAGATTATGCAAGAAAGTTGGAAATCTAGGCTGCATAAATGATGTCCTATGCAAGGGCTAGAATGCATGCTACAGTGATATGTCAAAAGAAGTGCCTTCTAAGAAAGATCATCTAGAGAAGCCAACAAATATTGAGGAAGCTATAGGATCCACATCAGTAGGAATTGTCCTAGCCATGGAATAGGAGCATGTAGGACCAAGTGGGTTAACATGAGTTGGTGATTAACCTAAATCAAGTGCTCCACTAGTGCAAAAATACTATAGAACTTCTATGAGACATCTATAACAGATAGTAAAAATCATTAGTTGGGGAAATAGAGAGGTCTCAAGTATGTACCAAGTTAGAGATAATCTTGTAAGGCCTATAGTATCAATAAGACCTATTAGTGATGAAACATCATTATAGGTAGGAGAAGATGAGGACTGGGCATAATAAATATTAGGGAATGTTGCATCCTTTCAAGTTATGCTAGAGATAAGAGAAGGAGCCACAATTATGATTATGTAATATCTATAATAGATAGTAAAAATCATTAGTTGGGGAAATAGAGAAGTCTCAAGTATGTACCAAGTTAGAGATAATCTTGTAAGGCCTATAGTATCAATAAGACCTACTAGTGATGAAACATCAGTATAGGTAGGAGAAGATGAGGATTGGGCACATTAAATATCAAGCAATGCTGCATCCTTTCAAGTTATGCTAGAGATAAGAGAAGGAGCCACAATTATGATTATGTAATACCAAGATGTAGCAGGAGAAGCTAAAGTTATTACTAATAATATCAAGAAGTTCTTTAATATGTTTGTTGTGCCACCAGCAGATATGACTAGAATCAAAGATGTTGAAACAATAGGTGGAATGTCCATGGCCCTACCATAACATGAAGATATCTTGGATTGACTACTGCAAATATGGTAAGTGATGTAGAACCTTTTTGATATTCCTAGAAATATCACTATAGTGTAGTTAAAGCTTATTACAATAAAGGACAAGTTGATAATGGCTAAAATAAGAGATGAACACATAGAGAATGAGGTGTAGAGGTTGAAAGTTGAATTGGTAGCATTAAGAGAGAAAAAAAAAGACCCTGCACAATATGTAGTACTAGACCAACTAGAAAAATTTAGAATTGAACAAGTAGTCCATTTAATAGCTAGAAATGTTCAAGTGGAAATGGTGGAGGAAAAAGCAACATAAAATGCCCTAGTGGCTGAAGCACAAACATACTCTCAAGCCAAAGCCTTAACTACCCTAGAGGAAGAAAATAAAAAAATTTCTATAGAGAACATAAGGTTGAATTATATAGAAAAATGAAAGAATGTCCTTGAAGAGAACATCCATTAGCTTAGAGAGTAATTCACAAGAGTCAACCAGGACATGCGAAAATTGGCCAAGAAAAATAGAATACTATCAATGGAAGAAGTCCACAACATTTACCAGAAGTCAGCCATTAAGATTAGTGTGTGGTAATATGAGGCAAAAAATCATGAAAGGCTAAAAGAGAGTTTTGTAGATTAAGTGGGTATGTATAAACATATCAATAAAAAATAAATCTAGATGGCTAAGGACAAAATTAGCACCATCACCATGGAGATACTTGATTGGTAGCTAATATTGGATGATCTTTCCCATGTTCATTAAGTTGAAGTGAAGAAGAAGAACTTGTAAATCTAAAACCTCACAAAATACATGGGATTAGCAAATCTTTGATATGCTAATCAAGCCATGCTTCCAGCATGTAGACCTAGAAATGAACTAGAGGAGCAAGTGACCACAGTTTACATGCTATATGAGAAAACGTTTGTAGATAGGAAGAACATTGAACAATAGTTACACATTACAAATTCTGAACTTCAAGTAGCCAAGGCTAGCTACTAGAATAAGAAGGATGTTGTATTGAATTTGGCTTGCAAAATGATAGACTACTAGGAATTGAGAAAGGTAGCTATAGCATGTGAGGAAGAACAATGATAGTTCAAAAATAAGATGTTTCCACAATTACCTTGTGGATCTCTTGGTGTGTTTTTGATGTGTCCAAAATGCTAAGTAAAATGGAGTCAAAGATTGTTTACATGGCTATGTAGTTATTGTGTGTGTAGGACTTAGTACATGGGAAACCAAGATGAGATAAAGAGAATAAGGAATGTAATGTTTAGAACTCAAAGAAGGAGGTCATCCACATTGATGAGTGGCGAGGGACCCCTACATTCAACCATACGAATATGAGCGTTACACGCGTGATCTGGTTGAACTCCACAGACAGACTAGTTGTGGCATCTAGACAGTTAGCCTTAGGTCGCAATTCGCTGTCTTCCCACCTACACTAGTATTAGCTTTGTCATGTATGGTTTAGTCTAGAGTGAGGTGTATGATGTGTTTCTAACCTAATGCTACTCCTNNNNGAAAGCAGTAAATAACAATAACAATTAAATAATTAAATAATTAAACTAAGTGAATGCTGCAATGATGAAGTAATCTCGATCTTTATTTTTGGTCATGTGCATGTCCAAGTACATCACACTCGAATAAGGATGCTGCACAATTATAATCACCACACTGCGGGCATACACTGGAAAACAATTCTAACTCTAAGCAGGAAAAACTACAAGAGTTTAGCTAAGGGAATAAAAACTAGATGCCTAGAACAAGGAAATCCACCTCTTATTTATAGAACTGCGGCAGGCTATGATATCGAGTACGCGATATCGCGACTAAGCATGCGATATCGCATATGCAATATCATGATCACGATATCGCGTATGTGATATCGTGGTTGCCAAAAACGAGACTCATCATACCCCCACGACTAAATGGAAAATCGTCCTCGAGTTACAGTTATTACACAATGGATAGGTATGGGATTATTAAATGGTGAAAATGGGACTATGCCACAGTGTGAAATGAAAAAAAAAATAAAGACACAACATAAAGAATGTGCTACAACTACAAAAATTTGGAACTCATGTAGTTCTTGGTGGCGGTGGCTCCTCCATTGGTGCTTTCCCTTTGTCTTGTGCTCTAGGTTTTGAGGCTTGATGACGTTGAAGTATGGCTTGGAGCTTCTCCTCTTCAGTCTGAGGATCTTGTGCCATCCATGCTAATGTTCCAATGTTTGACAGAGTCAACACTTCCCATGGACAGGGTAGTTGCAGAAACATTTGATTGGCTTTGACATACTAAGCTGCGAACACCCGTCGTTCCTCCTCATAGGCTCTGGCTTTATCCTTGTATTCCTGAAAATCTACCAGGCATTGAGCCAAGTTCATTGCGACACCTTTATATCCTTGGTAGTTGGCTTTCACCACCTCAAGTTTAGAATTTGCGACCTCCAGTTTCTCCAATAGCTTCTTATGTTCTGAAAATTTTGCTTCATATTTGATCTGAGTGGTTGCTACCAACTACTCGAGCTCTGTTCTCGGGCACCCTACTGTTAACATGGCAAGGTTGGCATACCTTAGATTGGTCAACTCCATGTATTCCATCAAATCCTAAATCTGTAGGTCCCGGCTCTTAACTTTTGCTTGGTGGGCAAAGGCATATGTGTCCAATATGGCCTGCCAGTCAGTGTGTTGAGCACTAGTAGTGTTGGTTTGGGCCTTGGCCATATGGATCTCCTTCTCCAGGATCTTTTTGTACACCCGCACTTGATCTCGAAAGTGCTTCTCTAGCTTTTCATGCCGTTTAGCCTCATTTTGCCACGCGCTTATCTCAATAGCTGACTTTTGATGAATGGTGCGTACCTCCTCCATCGAGAGGGTTCAATTCTCTCTGGCTAAATGGCTTACATCTTGGTTGACTTGGATGAATTGTTCTCGAAATTGATGGAAGTGTTCCTTGAGAACGTTCTTTTGCTTTTTTGTAGTGGTCAACCAAAGGTTTTCTGCAACGAGTTGCCTATTTTCTTCTTGTAAGGCCTTGAGTGCCTTAAGATGCACATGAGTTTGCGCCTGTGCTATGGAGGCATCCCAAACAACCTTCTCTTTTTCATTAGAAACCTTTTTATTCTCTACTATTAACTTGGTTAGTTGGTTAGTTCTAAAATTATCTAGCTAGTCTACAGAAAAAAATTGCAGAGGGTCTCGCTGTGCTGCTTATAAGGCCATGAGCTACTCTTGTAGTTTCTGCACCCTAGCTTCAGCATGCTCGGCCCTTACTTATGTTTAGACCAGCGTCCCCTTTGTGGAAATGAGGTCTGATTGAATTACTGTAACATCCTGAGGGATGTCAAACAGGGATGTCATTACTTGCCCTGTTTGGAACAATTGATCAAGCACATCCTCATGTTCCGCAGGAGTCATTGAGGTTCCGTCCAAAGTTTGAGCATCCCATGCTCCTGTGAGATCTTCTGGTGGCACAACAGGTATGTTGAAAGATTCTTTGATGTGATCCACGACCACTTCTGTAGCTCCCATGGCATCCTGGTGTTGCATGACCACCATAGTGGCCCCTTCACTAGTCTCTAATTGCACCTGGAAAGATGCCGTGTTTCCTGAGATCTGTTGTGACCATCTACTTTTCCCTCCTCCTATGTAAATAGATACTTCCCCCCTTTTGTGATCCAACAAAATAGTAGGCTGAATGGCATCATCGATGATGTGGAAGAGGTTTGCATTATCACAGCTTCCCCAATTAACCATCTCAGCGATGGTCCTAAGATGGCTCATCGACGATCTGTAGTCTTGTAGTGGCTATTGATCCTGGCCTGTGCTAGGCCCTACTTCCTATTGTTGGCTGGGACCAGTGCTTGGAGGTTGGATGGGTCCTGCAAGTTGAGTTGTAGTTGGTCCAGCCATCTATTCTTCTTCTTGTTTTGGTCCCAGCTCTTCACCAGTGCTTTTCCTTGGAGTTGGCACCTTTAGCAATTTAGCATATAAAGCAGTTTGGGCTTTTTGGAGGACATCATTGGTGTACCCCCAAATACCAGCATGTTAGCAAAGCTTTCTGATAAGACAGGGGAAAGGTTGCACCATCTTCTCTGTCTTTTGTTCCTCGAACCACCTCAGGATCTTCGTCAAATATAGATGGGGCAGGTTAGCGTTAACCTTTCTCATCAACACTGCACATCCTCTAGCCACATACATTGATATTCTTTTCAAGCCCTTCATGGGGAAGAGGTGATATGTTCCAATTTTGAAGTAAATCCTCTTTTCCGTTGTCAACTCACCAAACGTTTTTTCTCTGCCATAAGCCTTCTACAACCAATCCTTTAGCACATCGGGGTCTGAACGGGTGGATAATTGAGCAAATTTGGATCCTGTATTCGGAAGGTTTAACACTTTCTAAATGGCCTGTGCGGAGAAGTCAACTATCACACCACAAATATTGGTAGTGGTGCCTTGCACCCTATTGTGTCAAAATTGGTACGTCTCTCCTAGGTACCAGGCACCGCTTTCAGAGAGGGTAGGCCATAATGGGGATCCTTTGAGATGATCCCTAATGGCCTCAGGAGTGAACTCTACAAAAGATTCGAAGTTCAGTTCCACAATCACTACAGTGAATGTGGACTTTTCATGGATGGCTTGAACACAATCTTGGGGCAACGTGAGGTGTTGTCCCCATTCAGGTGCTGTAGCAGCTCCTCCTTCTGCCTGCTTGGACCATATGATAGTAGAATTCTCTTAATGAATGCTGAATGATTGTTCCTCCTATTCTACATGTTTTCCGATAGGATCTTATTTCCCACCTCTCCGAGATCGTTTGTTTCCACCTTAAGAAGGACCTTCTTGTTGTCCATGTTTCGGGGCCATCTGCAATCACATGAGGTCAAGTGTTAGTAAGGTTGTTTTTGAAGTTAAGTTATACCTTACTTCTTGCCTTAATTAATGATCTTAGGTTATCACATGTGATATTGCCTAAAAAATTGTAATAATAAGTCCTGTGACTTAGGTGGTTTCCCATTTTAGTTTCTCGATATACCTAGGGATTAAATGATTTTTAGGCACAATTATTGTAAGTGTTATAGTTAATTACCCTAGATGATGTCCTTTGGGTGATGATAAATTTCAAAAAAGCTAGGCACTTTTTGGTAGATGTCCTCCCCCACAACTAAGCTGAATGCTTCAGGTTCAAGCAGGTTTAGATGGAATTAAAATCAGAGTACCATCGAGCGAGATATAGGTAGAAAAGCAAGCATCGCTCAATCGGAAGTCGTAGAGAAAAAATTCAAAAACTCTCGTGTGAATGGAAAAAATGATGCTAAGTGTTGTGGGGGCGGGGGGTCACCTATTTATAGGTGGTGGGGACGCGATATCGCATACGGTACATCGTGTACACGATATCATGATCTTAGTGACATGAGGCACAACAAAAATACCGAATTTTTAAAGGATTTTCTTAAAATTAATGTTGTAAGCTAAGGATATTGGGCTATTATGAAGGAGTTCTAGGGTAATTCCATTAATTCAAAAGGCACAATTAATGATGATGATGTGGATTTTATCAATAAAACCTTGGGTGGTAAGAAAAAGGTTATGTAATGGTACATAGGAACATTATTATTCAGAGGGATAGTAGTAGGGAAAGAAAATTGTTAAAATTATACTAAGGGTAAGAAATGGTGTGTGTGAGCTATGTCATAAGTGAAGATTACACAAGTGGATCCTCCCCAAAGCAGGTTTCAACCTATAATGCCCTTGTGTAACCATACTTAGAGTGTCTGTGGGCACTAGAAGGGTTAAATGTAATCCGCACTAACTCCACAAAACACACACATGTAAATATCATTGGAATGAGGTAAGAATTCTATGCTACATGGGACACGAGCTACAATTACACGAATAATAAGATGAGATAAACTATAGAAAGGATCGTAGAGATTAGGACATGAGGTAGCTAACCCAGGGCACAGTGAATCCTGCGTGAAAAGCATGATTAACGTGTGATTAACCCATTGTTCCAAGATCAAGACCAAGTCCATTCCTCTGATCAGTGACATCGTATTGTTTTATCCCATGATGAGCAACTATGAAAGTACCATAACAACAAGGCGTACGATCACTTGGCATTTTATTCAAGGGAGGAGTGACTTTTGTTTTGTGGCACTTTTCGTTTCTTTTCTTTTGCTTTTTCTTTTTTTTTTCTTTGAATATTGAATCCAGAGAAGCCACCAACCTTTAGGCATGGGTGCATGTCTTTCCAGTGGAACCCCCTAGAATAGCATTTGAGTTTTGAGTGCCCTTTTGATTACTCTTACTCCCATTTTTCATTAGATCTACAAGGATCTTAGTACAACCACATTACATGATAACTCCCACAAACGTCACCAAGAGAATCCACAAGTCCCCTTGATGTCACACCCTAATCATTCCCTCTTGGTCCATCCTTCTTCATTCTGGGTACAATGAACACAAAAAATTAATTTTAAGTTTTTAAAAATGTCAAGAATATCACTGTACCCTCGAATAGAACCTCTTATTTGTAGAGTGGAGGAGTGGGTGTACTGGGCTCACTATCCAAATAATTTCTCACTTGAAACTTAATAACATAGAACACACCTTAATCAACAATCCACATGAGTGTTTTATTAGTAGACAAGATTACTTATAACAAACAGAAAAAGACAAAAAGATAAAAAGGTAAAACAAGAAATTGAAAAATTGAAAAATTGGAAAACAAAAAGTTATAAAATCAAAGAAAATGAAAAATGGTTATTAATCCTACTTGTTACTAGAATGGGGGGTATACCCCATAACTAAATGGTTGAGTATGGCAAGGATTAATAAATGGAACATAAGGATCCTTGCGTGTTCGAAATATTGGGGCCCGGTCATACTTACTCCATCGGGGTTCACACACTTGATTATAGTAAGCATAGTGGGGCAATTTATACGATGTAGTTCCCAGATAGCGAGTTGACCCACTATGATATTTGGGACTATTAGATGGTATGCAAGGATTGGGATGATGCCTTTCATGACTATGTTCATTGGGCCGTATTGTTGTTGGAGTGTGAGTTGGTGGCCTTGATGAAGTTACATTAGGCGTTGGGTTCGAAGATAAGGGTGCACCACAGTGTGGGACTTATGCTAAGTTGGAGGATGCAGTGGCCTTGGAATTGTGTTGTCCCTTCTTATGGTTATGTTTAAAGAAGGGGCACTTTGGATGTTCAGGAGGTCTTGCACTGCTGTTGGTAGTAGTGGCACAAGTAGCGTTCGTGGGTTCTTGCGATGGTGCAGATACCTTAGGAACAGTTGGTGGCGACGTGGAAGGAGGGAAAGGATGAGAGTGTTGAAAGTTAGGAGGAGTATAAGGTGCACAAGGTGGTGGTTGTGTTGAAGGCATGGGTTAATAGTATTGAGGAGAATGGTATTGTGGTGAGATAGAGTATGTTGGCCCAATTGGAGAAACAAGATGTTGAAAAAAGTAAGCGTTTGGGTTCAGATGATATGAAGGGTGTCTCCAATCTAAGGGTGGTTTCCTCCATGATAGGGGTTGTTGCCACTATGATTGAACACAGTATCTCTAAATGAACTCTGGATGTAATGTGTTTTCCCAATGCTCATGTAAATGTAACAGTATGGGGCATTGGCCCTTGGGGTAATCGTACAGGCATATGTTGAATTTGTACGTATGATTGGAAATTGAGCTCTTATTTTCTTTATCCCTTCTTTCTGATTGTCTAATTTTTGGTCCTGCTTCTTGGGTTGTCAAAACTCTATCTCCAATAATATTGATAAATTCTCCACACTTTTGATACGTCCATTCCAACATCTTATTGATCTTTGCTTCGACTTCTTCTAGTGATTGTTGTATTGGCAAAAATGATTCTTTCTCCTTGTGATTCTTTGATTTCTCATTTTTCTGATCATGGACCTTTGTTACGTTGATATTTTGGTCCCATTGATGTTTTTCAACACTCTCCCATCTAGCCATATCTCCTTCTTCTTTTGCTACTTGCTTAACAAGCTCTTGGACTTGATGGGTCCGTAGTTCATATAGTTGACCTTGGGCATACATTCCTAAGATCTCTCTTGTTTCATTACATAGCCCATCAATGATATGGTACATTAGCCTTTCCTTGGAAAACCCATGGCCTAGACAGTTGTTTAATAGTGCATAGTATCTTTCTAAGGCCATGTCCAAGGGTTCATGTTTTGCTTATTTCCACTCTTGGATTTGTTTTCTCAAGGTTGACACTCTTGCGTAGGTTTGATATTTTTCGTTAAAGACTTCTACCATTGTTGACCAATGTCATATTGAATTTGGTTTTAGTGATCTATACCATACTTTTGCTTTCCCAACGAGTATCATAGGAAAGAGTTTAAGTTTTTGCCAACCGTTATCAATGTTGTTCCATGCGCAGGCATTGTAGAAGGCTTGTAAATGTTGACGTGGATCTAAATCATAGCCTCCTGAAAAATTAGGAAAGTTATTTAAATCGAGCCTAGGTAGACGACTCTCTTTATGATGCCTACGTGAGATTCGAACAACCTCTTGTAATTGCGTTAAGCTTGTAGTGGCCAGTAGGGGCTCATCGTCATCTTGTAGGTTATGTCTTTGTGTGTTGGGATGATGTTGCTTTTGTTTATGTTTAGAAGAAACCCCCACTTCAGGTTGTGTACTCCAATCTTCATTGTCATATAGTTCGTTGGTTCTCCAATGAACTTCCTCACTAAGTGTGGCATTATTGTAATCTTGTAGGAGAGGCATTATTGTGAAGTTATGTGTGAATTGATATGTGACTTTTAATAATTATTTCTTTCTAAAAGATATATCGTTAAGTCCTTATACAACGACCTTGTATGATATAACTAATCTAGATAACTAGCACCGTCCCTGGCAATGACACCAATGATGAGTGGCGAGGTACCCCTACACTCAACCATACGGATACAAGTGTTACATGCGTGATCCGGTCAAACTTCGCAGATGGACTAGTTGTAGCATCTAGACAGTTAGCCTTAGGTCACAATTCACTATCTTCCCACCTGGACTAGTATTATCTTTGTCATGTATGGTTTAGTCCAGAGTGAGGTGTATGATGTGTTTCTAACCTAATGCTACTCCTGAAGGAAATGGAAGATAATATTAAGTAAGCTAAAGGGGAAAGAGGGCAAGAGAATCTAAACTAGCCTAAGTGTGATGAGCATCCATTCCTTGATTATCCATACACATCTTGGACTTCGTGCATGACTACCATTGGGATT